>JAKTXG010000173.1:0-10315 GCA_030561385.1 Suhomyces bribrorum | reverse complement strand
TTTTTTTTTTTTTTTTTTTTTTTTAAAAAAAAAAATTTTTTTTTTTTTTTTTTTTTTTTTTTTTTTTTTTTGGCTAGGTGCATCTACATAATAATGCTAGTTAAAACAATCCACTACATACATATTGCATTTTAGGTATAAGTGCTCTGCAACTTAAAGAGTTATGGGCTAATGCAACATTGTCCAATTCCACGCAATATGTATACAATGGCCCAATATCTCCCGCTTCATTTACTATGTAAAAAAAGCCCTCCACCACGAGTGGTCACTCAGCACATCCCACTGCCTTTAATTTGATTATGTACAAAAGCTGCTACCACGACAACCGTCTGTAATTGGCTTTAAACTTTGTGAATAAGGAACACCAAGATACCATTCACCACATAATTAGATATTTTTAAGCATACGTCATACATACAACCACATATTGTTACCAGCATCGTCTCCACTCTCTCACGTGACCTACCACCATGACTCATGGCTTCAATCACGTGGTAGTTTAATCACGTGACATGGCCCATTGGACATATTTCTTCCTAGTAGTGGAACTGGCACATAATCGGCCATGAAGGGTCCATGGGTGATGGGAAGAGGTAGTATCGGGGTCGGTCCAAGCTTTTATCGGAGTCATTTTGGACAAAATACGGGGAGAGATAGATACCAGGAATGTCATCGCCTTACCTGCAGTACACACGGTAAAAATTCCTCCAATTTTTATCATACCCATCATGAGAATAGTACTTCCTCGAAAACTACCATTTTTCAGATCGTTCACCATGTCCAGCAGAGACTTGAGATCCATCAGCGAAGGCTTAGGCAAATTGGGATTGTCACAGCCCGACTTCAGCGCAAATCCCGCTTCCCACCCGGATTATAATGTGGTTGATGTGATGAGAAATTATATCACCAACGAATTACATAACCTTTCTGATATCAACAAGGACATAATTTTCCAAGCTTTGGACTCGCCCAACACCTTGGACAAGGGGGATTTGATTATTCCTGTTCCTAGATTGAGATTGAAGGGTGTTAACCCTAAAGATAAGGCTGCCGAATGGGCCAGTAAATTTGAAAAATCCAAGTTTTTATCTGAAGTCAAGGCTGAAGGACCATTTCTTCAATTTTTCTTCAACAAGACTTTGTTGTACAACCTTGTGATCAAGGATGCATTGCAAAGAGGCAATGACTACGGTTATTTGCCATTGGGAGTCGGCAAGAAGATCATCATTGAATTTTCATCTCCTAACATTGCGAAGCCATTCCACGCCGGACACTTGAGATCCACCATTATTGGGGGTTTCTTATCCAATTTGTACGAAAAGGCCGGTTGGGACGTTAAAAGATTCAACTATCTTGGTGATTGGGGTAAACAATTTGGGATTTTGGCCGTTGGGTTTGAAAAATATGGTTCCGAAGAAAAGTTGAGCTCCGACCCAATTAACCACTTATTTGAAGTGTATGTCAAGATCAATGCTGACATCAAGAAGGAACAAGAAGAAACCGGCTCTTCTGTCACTGACGACAAGGCCAAAGACCATTTCAGAAAGATGGAGGCTGGAGACAAAGATGCTCTTGCTGTATGGAAGAGATTTAGAGACTTGTCTATTGAAAAATATATCGACACTTATGCCCGTCTTAACATTGTTTTCGACCAATATTCCGGGGAATCTCAAGTCAGTAAGAAAACCATGGCTGATGCCATGCAAATGTTTGCTGATAAGGGCTTGATCCATGAAGATAGAGGGGCCAAGCTCATTGATTTGTCCAAATTTAACAAGCATTTGGGTAAATGTTTGGTTGAAAAATCCGACGGAACCTCCATCTACTTGACTCGTGATGTTGGGGAAGCCATTAAACGTTATGATAACTACAAGTTCGACAAGATGATCTATGTGATTGCCAACCAACAAGATTTGCACGTCAAGCAATTCTTTGAAATCTTGAAACAAATGGGTCTTCCATGGGCCAAGAATTTGGAACACGTCAACTTTGGTATGGTTGAAGGTATGTCGACCAGAAAGGGTACTGTGGTTTTCCTCGACCACATTTTGGAAGAAACTAAGGATAAGATGCATGATGTCATGAAGCAAAACCCAGCCAAGTATGCCTTGATTGAAAACCCTGAACACATTGCTGATTTGGTGGGTATTTCTGCTGTGATGATCCAAGACATGCAATCCAAGAGAATCAACAATTACGAGTTCAAATGGGAGAGAATGTTGTCGTTTGAAGGTGACACTGGTCCTTACTTGCAATACGCCCACTCTAGATTGAGATCAGTCCAAAGAAACTCCAAGATCGACGAATCGGAATTGGCTGATGCTAACCTTGAGCTTTTGGTTGAACCAAGTGCAGCCAATTTGATCAGAACCTTGGCCCAATACCCCGATGTCATTCAAAGAGCCTTGAAGACCCATGAACCATCCACCATCGTCACTTATTTGTTCAACTTGACCCACATTGTTTCGCAGAACTATGATATCTTGTGGGTTGCTGGCCAAGAAGAAGAATTGGCCAAGGCCCGTTTGGCCTTGTATGCTGCTGCCAGACAAGTCTTGTATAACGGTATGACCTTGTTGGGTTTAACTGCTGTCGATAGAATGTAGATGGCCTACGAACCACCCAGTCATTGAAATATAGAAAATACAGGTATATAATTGAAATCACAACCATTGTAATTATTTACGAGCCAAGAGCCAAGAGCGAAGTCGGTGAACCAGAACCTGGTGTCATTGCTGGTGCCGTAGATGGTTATGGCCACTATACGTGGGTCAGTGTATTTGTAGAGGATGTAAGGATGATAGAATGGTGGTTTTCTAGTCCATCAAATTTTGCAGCCACAGCTATCATAGATGCACCACACACAAATTGAACTAAAGTGTGCTTTAAATCAATACTGGTAGAATTAACAATAAGCTGTGCTAGAGATCTTGATCAGTTCTTTTGTGGGCATTAAATGGACATTAAATGCGCCAACAGTGGCGTCCAGATACCAGGCTAAGGCTAATGTAGGAGATTTACAAGTTTCTTTATTTTACCGCAAATCAATGGCTAAAAAATTTGACAGAACTTAGATTCGCATAGTACTAGTGATTCGGTGCATGGATCCTTTTTACATGGATTTATAAAGAATACTACTGCAGGGACATTTTGACGTTCGGTTGCTAGCAGGTGAAGGTGCCACCTTTTTTTGAGGGTGCTTATTAATCAGTCATCTTTGTATTACACAATTGCTGTAAAAACCAAACTAAAATACAAACTCGACTCTTTTGCCGCCACATCTCATGGTCTTTCGTGGTAACAAGTCTCCACCGCTACTGCCTCTGGATACTGCGTAGTAATTGACTGTGTTTGACCCCCTGACAGTCACTTTCAAACCTTAAGTAGGTACTAGTCACATTGGGTGTACTTTTACACCAGGTCTCACCAAAGTTGCGCGATCCTGTATAATGCCCAGCAACCAATAATATACTATATAACAGGCTTGTTCGTCTTTCCCACCAAGTTTTCTTCGTTGACGATGCTTTCCCAAACCATCAGAACTACTCGTGCGCTCAGATCCTTTTCTGCCCTCGGTTCCATCAGAACCAAGGTCTCTCTTCCCGACTTGGACTGGGACTACAATGCCTTGGAACCTCACATCTCTGGTAAGATCAATGAATTGCACCACTTGAAGCATCACCAAACTTATGTCACTGGTTACAACACTGCAGTGGAACAATTTGCCGAGGCCAAGTCCAAGGGCGAAGTCAAAAAGACGGTGGAATTACAAAAGAACATTAATTTCCATGGGGGTGGCTACACCAATCACAGTTTGTTCTGGAAAAACTTGGCACCAGAAAGTCAAGGTGGAGGTCAACCACCAGCTTCTGATTCTGAATTGAGTAAGAGAATCGTTGAACAGTATGGCTCTCTTGACAACTTGAAGGCCGTCACCAATGCCAAGTTGGCCGGAATCCAGGGTTCGGGTTGGGCCTTTATTGTCAAGAACAAGGAAAACGGTGGTGCTTTGGATGTGGTCACCACCTACAACCAAGACACCGTCACCGGTCCATTGGTTCCATTGGTAGCTATTGATGCTTGGGAACATGCTTACTACTTGCAATACCAAAACGTCAAGGCTGATTACTTCAAGGCTATCTGGAATGTTATCAACTGGAAGGAGGCTGCGAACAGATACACTGTCAATTAAGTAACCATTCTCTCCCTGCCAGACAGTGTAGGATGTATTGAAGAATAAGCTGAATAAGCTAAGTATGAACAATAACGGAAAAATAAAATTACCAGTATCTTGTAGAATCTGAATTAAAACACTGCCCCAATTAGAAAGCCCATAAATGCGATGTTGGTGATTTTTAAATGAGATCCTCAGAAAGAAATTTTATAGTAATGGACTCTAAACAATGTTTTCCAGCTATAATTCATATAAAATATTGGTCCATTTCCAAGTTGAACCTGAAGTTTCAAGTTCCAAGCGCCATATCTAGATGTAGTCTTCAAATTAAAAGAAAAAATGCAGGGTATCAACGGAAATAAACCCGACAGTATAATTGGAGAAGTGGGTATAATTAGGCCAATTAACACAATTATACCAAAAGAAAAATAACCTACGATCGGTCTTTATAGCTAAATCGGTCTTTATAGATAATAGGTGAAAAGAACATATCCAGACGCTATTATTTATGATTGCAGTTGAGGTACATGACGGTCTTCGAAGTTGCGAAAGTCTATCTAAGCTGAACAACCATTCCTATTAATTATAAAAAGGTGGTAGTGCTAAATCACCTGTATTAGCGATGGTTTGGTGTGAAAAACATGGGACATTTTACGAAAAATTATTGTATCCAATTTAGTTGAGCATTGATAATATTGATGGCGTCAGAACTAATCATATTCAAAGCTGTTGGGATAATAATGCCTTCACTGAGCACTTTGTGTAGTGGTCTTTTGCATGCTACAATTACATAAAATGGTATTTCGTGTCTGACCCACATGGGATGGCCTGTTCAAAGCCGTTATTATATATCGGCTATTGCGGTTCGATCCGATCCATGAAGACCTGGAACCATCCGATATCGAAATACGAAGGTACCAACAGCCACGCTAACTAAAGTAGCTAAGTCCTCTGATGGTTACTTCGACCAAGATTGCACCAACCCAAAGATCGCCTTTTTTTTACATAATCTTGGCTCCAGTCAAGTCAGTAACATTGGAGCTTGGCCTTATAAATAATAATCACATTTTTTGTGCTAGACTCAGTCACAAATTTACGAATACTTGGCATTAAAGGGTACAAGCAGGAAAAGGGGTCTAGAATGGACAAGGATCAATCTTCAAATGTGAAATTATCCGGGATATCGGAATCATTCTCTAAGCCTGGTTGCAAAGGGGTCCTTTTTTATTTCTTTATTGCTGGTGCTTTAACAATATAGGGTTGGAACTGTTAGAGAACCAATTTAGGCCATGCGCATTTTTAATCGGTAGGTTAGTCAACTCCAATCTGTCATTTTTGAATCAAAGTCTCGACGCAAGTGGCAGCCCGGAATTGTGTGGCGAATTGTTACATACATTACAATTAGAATCTTTAAGGCTGGTGGATCCTAATATGGTAAAATGTACCATTTCTAATCATAGGCTGTGCTTATCGCATTTACGAAATCACAGGGATAGGTTGCTATAATTTGTCCCAGGTATAAAGGAACTTATTGCTCAAAAATTATAGCTAATATTCACAATATTGTCTACATAATAGTTTGAGGATAGCAAGTTTTCCACGTTGCTAGCCCTGACTTTTCGATGTCTATTCGATTTTATAATTTAACTCCTTCCACTGTAAAACTAGGTTTTGGGTATGAGCCAGGAGGACGTTTTCGGTTATAACCCATATTATCGAGCAAGTGGCAACTATTTTTGAGAATATTGCTGTAATTAATATTCGTTGCAGACTAAATGTGTTGGATAGAGTGATAAAGGTTTTTGCTACAAGATCAACCTTGCGGATTCGGTGGGATTTCTCTTGTTAACTTGGGTATTTTCTTTGCCCACAATGCACCCAGAATAATCGGTGCTTTGAGCGATGCAAAGCATGTTTTATTTCTGTTGACAACCTGGCTCCCCTTTATAATCAGATCTAAACATAAATTTGGCGTGTATCTGCTGGTTCAAGCAAGCTTAAAGAATCTCCCCAACTTGTCCAATCTATGTTCCTTATTGCTAAAAAAAAAATCCCTAGCTGCTACAGGTGGGCAAATACAATGTTGGGTTTTGCCTAGAGTCCTTGGTTCAAACGCTTTTGGTTCGTAGTTTTACTATTTTATGGTTCGCCTCAAGTTTGATTAGCGCGATCCTCACTGGTTGGGCGCCCAGACCTCCAGAGTTGCCAGATCACGTCACTTAATGTGCTTTATCAGGTGGTCTAAGGGTTTTAGTGGTAGTGAAGGGCGATGATGCAATTTGGGGCTTACTTTATTTTTGGCCCAATAAAGAAAATTTCTTAACCTGTGGGTGAGTTAAAACCTATTGCCCTATTGAACAACCATTTTATATCATCCGATAGGTACATACGTAGAATAGCTAATTTCAATTTATTATTCACGGTTTGCATTACTCTTGCGTCAATCAAATCCCGAAAAATTTCAGTGTTATATCTTTTCGAATAGACTAAAAATTACTAGTAGTGAACTATAATAGTGTGGTGTCATTACCATTTACAGAATTATAGTTGTCTTCATGTATCGAAACTATACATATATATTTTAGAGAAGTTTCTCTACATTCGCAAAGAACTAAATCATTATATTAAGGCGAGAGTCTATCAAGGCACAGGGGTACCGAAAGTTAATTATGAAAGCTGAATCAAAGGGGGTTGTCGGAGGGACTATGGAACAAGATGATTACCAACTTAATTTGTATGCGGTTATAACCAAAGGGTATCAGTTAAATACTAATGGACACCTGAAGCGAGGGAAACTTATTAATGGTTGGGTATTTCCGTGTAGTAACTCTGCAACGCTCTCTTCAAAGCAGGAACCAACTTATCCCATCTTAAAATCCGGACTTCCTTATCGAACCCCCTTGGCTTCCTAATCTCATATCCCATGATTCTTCTAGCCAATTCAACTCTGTAGTCTTGATTAGTAGTATGAGCATTGAAATGGCTTGGAGTATTGGAATTAGATGAGGATGTGGAAGAACTCTCATTTTTAGAAGAAATGGGTTTTTTAGACCAAAAAGGCACCAAGTTAGATCTGACTCTTCCCCTTTCTCTTCTTCTTTCGGCTGGATCAACCAATTCGGTACCTATAAGTAATTCCACTATTTCCACCACTTCAACTGAAGTGATGTAATATTGATAGTTGGAGCCGTTCACTTCATGTTTGACATACAGTCTCGGGGATTTATGGCCCTTGGCTTCGTCATCACTACTTGAGTCGTAGTCATCACTGACTCGGATGTCGCATTCCAAACAACTGACTTCCACCACATCGGCATTCTTGGGTGGAGGTCTGGTAATGGGGTTTTCGTCAGCACTTCCCACAATACTAAAGTTGGCAATCAACTTGTTACCATCTTGAATTCTTTCAATACGAATTATTCTTCTCCGGTCATCCTTCTCGGAAATATTCCATTGTGGATAACAAATATCCTCTACCGAAGCGCCATTAACTTGAAGCTCCACTGGGTAAAACTTGGAGTCACTGTCAACCGATTCCTTAGGTGGTTTGGTGGAACATCCTCCTGCAGAGATGCCCCGGATCACTCTGTATCTTCTTCTGGGCTTCTCATTCGCAGTGTGAGTCGCGGCAGCAGCAGCAGCAGCCATTTCCAAGGCCGACGGTTTCTGTTCCTCTTTGATGTACCTGTATGGAGATTGGATCAGAGGGGTAGACTTGGAAGTGGACTGGTCGTAGGAGTTGGGGGTGTAATTGTAGTTGAGTGGCTCCATTTGTACATAGTTGGGAGCAATGGATGAGACCGGCGGGGTGTAGTTGGAGACCTGGGGCGATGAATAATAATTACCAGCATTATTAGTATAGCCCATAGATTGATTATCCAAGAAAAGCATGGAAGCATCCAGATACTGTTGCTGGATCCCAGACGAAGCAGCCACTGGGATATTGAAAGTCTGGCTGGCCATGTTCCCCGCCATATTGTGCGAAATGGTGGGCGTCACATTGGCAATGTTGGTGGAGTTGCTACCGCTATTGACATTGACAGGATCATATTGGTCATATCCGTAATACGATTGACCAGCATTCATATAGTTGGAATTGGTGGTGGAATTGAAAGTGGAAGGGCCAGCGGAATTGCCAGGGTTGGCGATATTATTATTGTGAATATTGTCATGGATATTAGTATTATTAGTATTAGTAGTAGTAGTAGTAGCAGTAGTAGCAGTACCGTTCAATAGGGACTCTTCAAAAGTTGGTTCATCCATATAATAAGCGCCATTCAAATGGGACGAAGGTTGAGGCGGAACAGCAGCCTGATAATTCGAGTTATCGGAAAACTCATTGATCTGGTTAGGATCGGTATTGGAATCAAACATATCAAAGTGAGAATAGAAGCTTGAAATTGATGAGAACATAGGCGATACGAATCAAGGTTATTGGTGAACCACCATCAAAGTTTGTCAGTGTAAGCTAATTAGAGAAGAAGTAAATCGAAACTGAAATATAAGAATGAATTTGATATTCTATAAAAATTGTGCAAAGGCTTTGGTTTATATATAACCGATGATGATCTAAACACAGGTTGGGAGAATTTACAATATGTCATGGACGCACATACAAAAAAAGACTCTACCTTGATACTGTAATCGAAGGAATCACAATAAAAATAAGGTTTGGGGGAGTGACTTACAAAATAAACTTTGGCAACAACTTGGGCAAAAAATATTTTATGCATTACATGCGTGCAACTACTGCCACCTATCACAAAAATAAATAATAATGAAAAAAATATTCAACACAGAAGCAATACTGGCCAGAAAAATATTCGAAAAACTATGTCTGTTTGATGCTGGTAAACCTTCCCTGCTAACCTAGTATGAGATTGTGTTTAAGGTTGGTTTCTTTGCGTGAGAGGACCGGCTGCCTTTTTTGCCTTTTAGTTTTTGGAAACGAATGGAGGGGCTATGGATGTTACTTGTGCAAGACCATGCATGGTCCTGTATTATCGGCCATATTGAAGGCATATCATCGTTAGACAAACGCAACCATGTGACCCCTCCCCCTCGTCACTGCCCCCCCACTTCGACCCCCACTACCTAATGGTCAACTTTTATTGTCAACCTTTTTTTTAACTATGTACATTGATAGGGTACTTTCCTGGTGATTGCGTACTGCCACAATTTACGCCGTCAGTATGCCCAATCTTACCCACTGCTCCCCTTTCCCGAAAAAAAAAAAAAAGAAATTAAGAACAATCTAATCCTTCTTCTTCGCTGCATTAACACCCTCCTTCACATGAAAAAGAACAATCAGATGCAAATGGTTCGGATAATCAACTTCGGTATAGTTGACTGGTTGAACCCTCCATTCCTACGGCTCCGAATTGTTTATTTGTTCTAGACAAGCGTGATCATATACCGGCTGTGTTTAAGGTCCCAATCTGCATGGAACATTATCTGTATCTGACTTTATTGTTTACTGGTTTTTTGGTGTCAGTTCCTAATTAAAACTTAATTGGGGTGCCCTATAATTAAGGTGTTGTTTTGACTAAAGGTCAATGTCAATGTTCACTTGCATATACTCCAACCACCCAATTAAGTGATTTACACTAGTCCTCTTCCACCCCCCACCCCCGGGACCCCATTTTTTGTCTCTAATTTATTATCATCTTCTACAATTTATTTTTCTTTTGCCAATTTGGTAATATTACTCAAGTACCTTTCACAACCCTCTCAATTCTTCGAGTCATTTGCTCATCGAATTGATACAGCCTCCATACCGTTCTCGCCAACCTTCTTCTTCTTCTCCCAAGCCACTCATCTCTATCTAGCCGTACAGGTTGCAAAAGAAATGAGGTGCTCATCGCACGTCACGTGACATGCTCCAATTGACCCAGCTGTATGCAGGCGCAATCGTGCCGTTTATAGTTAAAAATTGTAAATAAACATATACGGCGATTGGACGATATTGATGAAGAACTATGGCGCCATATCCCATTGAAGAGCAGCGCTTATCTCTTATCTCTTGGCCTAAATTCCCCACTTATGTAGTCTTAAAGTACACCTATTGAGGTTTTGGTGGAGGGCACTTAGCTTTTTGGTTAGGTTCGTGTTCTTGTGCAGTTGTCGCGGTGGAGGGCAATC
>JAKTXG010000172.1:0-10724 GCA_030561385.1 Suhomyces bribrorum | reverse complement strand
GTGGTGAAGAGACTTCCGTTAGAGTCAGTAGTAACCTTCACGTCGCCAGTTTCGGTGGAAACAGATCCATCGGCGTTGGTGGTGGTGAAAGTAGTAGTGTACTCAGTGAATTGTCCTGCAACAGAAGTAGATGCTGAATCGGACGCGTTGTTAGAAGTTGAATCAGCGGTAGTGCTAGATTCATCAGCAGTGCTAGATTCAGCAGTAGTGCTAGATTCATCGGCAGTACTAGATTCATCAGCAGTACTGGATTCAGCAGTCGTACTGGATTCATCGGCAGTGCTAGATTCAGCGGTAGTACTGGATTCAGCAGTCGTACTAGATTCATCAGCAGTACTGGATTCAGCAGTCGTACTGGATTCATCAGCAGTACTAGATTCATCAGCAGTACTAGATTCAGCGGTAGTGCTAGATTCATCAGCAGTACTAGATTCAGCAGTAGTGCTAGATTCAGCAGTAGTGCTAGATTCAGCAGTAGTGCTAGATTCATCAGCAGTACTGGATTCAGCAGTCGTACTGGATTCATCAGCAGTACTGGATTCAGCAGTAGTGCTAGATTCATCAGCAGTACTAGATTCATCAGCAGTACTAGATTCAGCAGTTGTGCTAGATTCATCGGCAGTACTAGATTCAGCAGTAGTACTAGATTCATCAGCAGTACTAGATTCAGCAGTTGTGCTAGATTCATCGGCAGTACTAGATTCAGCAGTAGTACTAGATTCATCAGCAGTGCTAGATTCAGCGGTAGTACTGGATTCAGCAGTCGTACTGGATTCATCAGCAGTACTAGATTCAGCGGTAGTGCTAGATTCATCAGCAGTACTAGATTCAGCGGTAGTGCTAGATTCATCAGCAGTACTAGATTCAGCAGTAGTGCTAGATTCATCAGCAGTACTGGATTCAGGAGTCGTACTGGATTCATCAGCAGTACTGGATTCAGCAGTAGTACTAGATTCGTCAGCAGTGCTAGATTCAGCGGTAGTACTGGATTCAGCAGTCGTACTGGATTCATCAGCAGTACTAGATTCAGCGGTAGTGCTAGATTCATCAGCAGTACTAGATTCAGCAGTAGTGCTAGATTCATCAGCAGTACTAGATTCAGCAGTAGTGCTAGATTCATCAGCAGTGCTAGATTCAGCGGTAGTGCTAGATTCATCAGCAGTGCTAGATTCAGCGGTAGTGCTAGATTCATCAGCAGTGCTAGATTCAGCGGTAGTGCTAGATTCATCGGCAGTGCTTGATTCATCAGCAGTACTGGATTCAGCAGTCGTACTGGATTCATCAGCAGTGCTAGATTCAGCAGTAGTGCTAGATTCAGTAGCAGTTGAAGAGCTAGATTGACCGGCAGAGCTAGATTCAGCAGCAGATGATGACCCACTAGAAGATGCACTAGTAGCAGAGTTAGAAAATGAACTTGAGGTGGAAGGTAAACTGGATGAGGATGCAGAGCTGGAACTAGAAGGGTCACCATCAATTCCTGGTGGAGTTGGGAAGGTATAGTCACATACTCTACAAGCAGCAGGCAAGCCTGGTTGTGGTGGGGGTCCACTATAGGTTACAGCACCACTGGGTACAGCAGTAACCCCATTTCCAAAAATACCATCAACTACCAGAAATAAGTTGGGATTATAACCAGTACCAATATTGAAATTTTGAGTGAGGAGAAGAGAATACAAAGTCAAAATACCTCTTGACGCATCGTATGAATAAGGTCTAGTACCAAGAAGAACATTTCTTGCGTTAAGTCCAAGCGAAAGCCCGATGATATTTCCATTACCAAAACCTTTGACAAGGAATGTCTGAGAAAAACTGAGACTCTCCACTTTTAAACTCGAAGATGGACTCTCCATGTAGATGGTTTGCTGAGGATCGAATGCCAAAAGTGAGTTTGAAATATAGACATTGGCACCTGAACCGATTGTAAGACAACCTGAACCCCTAACAGTCGTAGTTTGAACATAGGCTGTGTTGTAAAGACAGATCTGACCATTGTTATTAATAGAAGCTGCTGGAGTACCAAGGCTTACTATACCGCTGGATCTTTGATTTTGATAGAAGACCATTATACCATTATTGATCCAAGAGAGGGAAGTGATGGACATGACGGGAACACCGATAGAACCATCACCACCCATGTAAACCCTACCATTGTTCAAAAATGATGCTCCAACCAATACGTAATTGGGAGTGGTCAACGATCTTAACGAATTGAAAGCAAGGGTACCATCATTTCGAATATCGGAAAGAAGACTGGCAAGACCAACATTCAAACCAAGTAAAAAATTTGAAGTAGATGAGATGTAGAATCCACCACCTGTACCAACATTGAGTGAACCTACAATGGTATTGACAGCGTTATCGATGATGGACCAGTAGACATTTGGCTCCACAACAATATCACCTACCTCTAAGGATATGGTGTTTCTATTGATTGTGTTTTGTGAAATAGTTTGTGCCACAACGATCACAAACAGTAGAATGGAAGCATATAGGTAGCGTAGAAACATTTTTGCTATCTACTCTAAATTTCTATGTACTTTTTTCAGAATACTTGGGCATAGGTACATATATATTGGTGTGAAGGAAAGGCTCGTACAGGTGGGTGGATAATCGCGTGTTTCATGCAATTATATTTCGTATTCCAACTAAAGTTGGTTGGAAACAGGATTTTGCAACTATTGGATTTCTTTCAAAATATTATTTTTTAAGCAATTTTCTTTTTTCGGAGCATTGACCAAATTGAACTAGATACAACCATCAGAAATAGAAATCATTAGTACTTTCGATATGATGAACTTAGAACTTGAAGAGCCCAACAATATTCATAAAAAACTGTTTAATGCTTTAATAAGCTCCATTTATTCCTATGGCGTTTTTTTGCTTCTCGGGAGTTTTACCCCATTTTTAAAAACTGTAGTAGAGCCCGATAAAATAACCGGAAATTACTCATAGAGTAGATTAATTTCAAATTCTTTTTCGATTGCGGAAATGTTTGCTCGAAATTTCTTTCAAGCTAATGTCGATATTCTCTAATTAGTATAGTCATTCCAGTATAAGGTCTGTTGTGCATCAATAATCATATCTATCGTCTATGGACCAAGAATAAATCTCATCAAAACTCCACGCGCATAGCATGTTATTCTTTCTCTAAACTTTTACTGGAAGACTCTGCCCAAAAATCAAAAACAGGAGAAAGTTGGTCTATTTGATAATCTTTTGCACTAAAAAGAGAAATTAGTAGAAGTTAAACGCAGCCAGCCCTTGTCTATTTTACAATATATTGGAAAAACGAAAAACTACCAATTCGCTTACCACTTTATAGTTAAACACAGTTTTGAATATAAAGATACAACATAGTTGTGGGCTTCTCAAATGTACAAACAGCTCTACAAGCAAACTTTGAGATTTAAGTTGTTGGTAAAGAAAGGTGGCAGATACCAGAAAGCTCATGCATCACCTTTCAATTAAATTTTGTAGAGCCTTCTAAAAAATACTGAACATTAATCATTGAAAAATATTTCGATGGTATGTCTATCACACTGAAACTAAACATTTACTCCGAATATACATAATATGCTCAGAATATTTTGGACAAGAAATTTGAAGAATGAATATATTGAATTCCAAGATCAATCTCAATAATGGTGCCAGATTCTAGGGGTACGATTCAATTGCCTGATGAATTCAAACAAGTAACTTTGACTGTTGCAGACCACATAATTATGATCAAAAACAGTGCTGAAGTCCAAAGCACTTTAAGAGGCAATCAAATGAGTAGTTTGCATCAAGTATTTCGGAGATGATGCGTGAAATGGTGCACACTTGACAAGATTCAGGGTGCTGTTATCCTACATTCGCATTCAACGCACCGAAAAATATTTGACGGGTATAGATACGCGGAAATACTTTTTTATCTGGTGAATAAACATTTTGAGGTTTAGCAACTTCTAGGTATACACCAATTAAATTGTAAGGACAATAATAGGGCAACAAACTTGTGGTTGTTAAATATAAAAGTGATAAAGGTAATATATTGGCTTAGTCAATTGTCAGGACTATGACTTCAAAAGATTATATTGACCGAATTTGATTAACCTAGTCATCTGGAACGCGTGCAGTGGCAACTATCAGTTCCATATTTTCGGGTTCTTTGAGAACCATGAAAACTCGATTTTTGGATGTCTAATTTGAAAGCCGAAATAATAATTCAACAGCTGATCTCTTTGTTTAAAATCACGGTCATGCAAATGAATCACAGGGCCTCGAATTTCTTACGTAATGAAAGAACAGGAGACATAAGCAGGTCGCAAATCTGACCCTTCCATGTAGCGAGTATCTGAATTATTGGATAATTATGCTGGCCCATTCTAACAAATTTCATATATAATAATTGTTTCTTGGTATATGTAACATTATTTGGTAAATTTTATCATCCTGGTAGATATATAATACGATAGTGATATCATAAAAAACAAGATTTGAAGCAATGTTTTTCTGTGTAAAAGAGATCCATCTATGATGCGTATTTTTGAGTCAAGTCACTCTTAGCACAACTTTCTTCAAAACTAATTCAATCTTGAGATAAATTTTAGAATAGATTGCTTTAAATTAATTAAATAGCTAATCTCCTCTATGGGTAATCGTTCCGAACAACTCGTAAATCCCAGACCAGGTCTAGAAATAATTCAAATCAATATCTGATATTATTTCTTTGGATATTAACAACATGAGATGTTCTTCTTGCGTCATCCTTTCATGAACCGAAAAAGAACCATAAATAGGCAATTTTTAGTAATTTTGGGATACCTCTGAGTTCCATTGTGAGATGAAGGACATACATCTCAATACCAGCTCAAGATCTTACTCTGTGTTGAAGTTACAAAAACTTTAGATGCAGCTCACTGTACTGGGGCAAGATTACGCGAGGGTGTTGGTACCCTTCGAAGACACGTGGCTTAGAACTGTAAGTCGATGATATATCATTCGAACACATGGATCTGGGAGCAGAAATTGTGTAGTATAAAGCATAGTTATCAATTCAGTGATTGTTAGTGATCAATCGTGAATACACCTTCCTTCAACTTGTTCAACGAGTAGAAATAATAATTGTTCACATGCTAATAATATTTTCCACAGTCTCAAATGCTGTACATACAGGTGGAGATATTAGTGTCGAAACTAAAGTCGAGGCACGCTTTCACGAATTGCTCATAGAATCGTCAGTTTAATAGGGGTGAACCTACTAATGATTATTTGGAGATGAGATCTACAAGAGGAAAGTGATTGATATCTCATATTGAGGGGGGGTTATGACTGTTATCACAGGGGAGAATTGATACGATATATCATGAAGTAATGAGAAAATTAGGTTACATTAGTCGTTGGAAGAATGAGGAAATGGCTATACGTTTTTAGTTGACGTTGCATACATAAATCAGCCAATCCATAGATAGCACATTTCACTTGGTTCAACTTAGTTCAATGAAAAGGTCTAGAGAGAAATACCATCTATATTAGTCCAAATTTTATAGCAAAGCGACCAGCATGACTTCACGTATTTTCAGGGAGATGCGCTTTATAGAAATAATAAGGAGGGTGAATTTGTATCAAATAGGAGAAAGCACAGGAGCATGAATGCTTTGGCTGCGAGGCGATGCTATGGGCTAGACATGTCTTTAATATCTTTCAAGATATAGGCCTATATCTGTGGGACTGAGGAGTAAAGTTCAAAGAATATAACATATCCTAATATTGTCACTAGTCTCTCAAGATACTTAATCTTTTACCATGTCAATAGCGATGTGAAACGCGTCATATTAAGGAACAACATACCTAGCCCAATTTCAAATTGTGAAAAATCTTGATTTATCATGAGTATCCTCGAATTCCTAATTCACTTTTGTCAAGATGAACCACGTCTGTGTCTCTTTTGGTCTATAATAATCATTAGGATTTTGGCACTATATTATTTAGTCCTTGATGCGCCTGCGATAAAAAATAGTAATTTATTTTCAGATATAATTTTACCCCAGTTTTAAACCAGCCTAATTCATTGCTTGGTCTTTTACCATAAGAAGAATCTATGGATTTTATTCAGAGGTAGTCTGTAATTAGGATTTGATTTTTATCTACATTATTTTCTTTGGACTACACTGTGGCTCATTTCATGGGTAGTACTGTACCAAATTATTGATATACCTGTGAAAAAGAAAGGTGTAGAATAGGCGGTGTGTATGTAACAGGCTTAGTTCAGTTGTTCGTTAATTCTTGTCTATGTTCGTTCCACACAATTTATCAACCGGTGTCTTCTACAATTTTACCAAATTTTAGAAATTTTTTAAAATTCTTTCAACTATACTTTCAACTATTCACTTAAGCAAAGGAAAATGATACTAATCTTTATCTTGGTGCAAAGTGAAGGAATTCTGCTATAAACTAGTACATCTTTATGGTATTCCTTTACTACACCGCTTGCAATAGGCTGGTCACGAGATCAATTCAAAAATACTTACTTGAGGTAGCTAAACGTGGGCACGATTATTATTTCTACTGTGTCACGAGCACATTATTGCAAATCACCCGATCTAGATCACATGACTTATATCATGTGATTATTTTGGGTGCAAATTGTCTTGGTGGCTGGTTGTATAGAAAAACCTATGAATTCAGATTAAGTAACATGGATTTGTTCAAACGAACTTTCCAAGCACGGAAACTATAAAAGACATTTCTGTAGCCTCGACGAAACTATTATTAAATTTTCAAATTTTTCTTCTCCTCAAACACATATGAAAAAGAAGATAATAGAAGAACAGTTCCAACTTCTCGTTCAGTTTTTCCACTCGACAGTTTATTGGTTCTTGAATCGAGACTTTTAAAAATAAATCTGGCAACCAGAATATTAGGGCACAGGGTAAAGAGATCGACCGTGATAAAAGGTGCCTTTATGAAGCTTAGCTTTAAGCGATGAGAGTTGCCAGTGAAAAAGAGGAGATATGAGAGTAGGGAGTGATAAAAGAGATCAATGCAAATGGAGCGTAGAAGAAAAAAGAATATTAGAAAACAAGTTACCTTTTACAATTAAATGCCTTTTTCAGACGAGGAAATAAGGATGCGGAGAGGAAAGAGGGAGGAGATAAATGGGGCATAAATGAAGCTGTTAATGTATAAAAAAATACATATATAATCAAGTACGGTATTCCAGGTAAAGTAAATTTCACTGAGGTGACTAAAGGAGGTTGGAAAAGCAATATCCTGTTGTAACATCATTAATGCAGGCCTAGGAGTGCTTCCACTTAAGTCCCTCAAAAGTTTTCTATCTTCTTATAACACCAAAACATTTGGGCTTGTTTGTCTAAGAGTTCCAAGAAAAGTATTGCTCAAATTTGGTCGTCCCTCATATGCCCAAACGCAGTTTTTTGGAGAATAAGCAAATATTCTTGCTAATGCATCGTATTTATTTGTAATATCAAACAAATTTCGAAGTTTAGAATTTTTTGTAAGAAGTGTCTTTCATCGATTACATATTTTTAGAAAAATGTAGTCATGGATGACATAGTATAGAATTGAGCTATTGTGAAACAAAGCCATTAACTCATTGATGATTTTTAATTCGGTCACAAATGGAGCACCTCTTTGCCAAATCAAATCTTCCAATACATTCAATGTCTTTTTCTAGCTAAAATCTTGTATGAACGGTGATTAGGTTATCACTTTTGAGTTCGAAACCTACTTTTTAAGGTGTTATCAGAGTTCTCGATACGTGTAAATCTTAGCGTTCTGCAATTAAATATTGAAGCAACAAATATCGTAGTTTTGTTATGCTATGACATTCAAAAAGTTACAATAAGAAGCAGATTACAACGGAAGGTCAATATTGTCTTGTTTTATCTATAGTCTAAAAGTGTTTTCCAATGAACTCAGGTACTTAGTAATATATAGACCGCGTCTTAATCTTAAGTAAATTAGGAGGTCAACACATTAAGAAGAAAAATACACCGAAACTACGAATACAATAGAGATACTTACAGTAATGATATGGCATATACACAGAGATAGATTCAAGTATAACCATCCTTCGTTTAAAGCAGGCTCGATGGAACAACTTGGTCTCAAACTAGAAACCATTGGACAAGTGGTTGCAAATCAAAACAAGTGAGTGGTAAACTTCAATATTCTGATATAAGAACAATATCAAACTTTCATCGCAAGCAACCTTGTATGCTACATAGGCAGCTTGAAGACTAATCAAAGACGGATGTAGATAATTTTTGATCGAATCAATTCTGCATTACACTTAGCCCCTCACGAACTGCTTGTTTACAATCAATCATCAGCAATGTAGCAGCGTGAGTCTTCCTGATAAGTTTGGAGTGACTCAATTGAATGAACGGTAGGTATCCAGCAAAAGGCTGGAGTAACTGATGTTACTGACCTCGTGATCCCAAGTGGTAAAACCTTAAAAAATGAACGGGAGACAAGAATTGAATAAATATAAATGATTGTATCAAACAAGACGCGGTATCTCACACTATTTACCTGCTGAAAGAAACCTTTGCACCCCATAAACACTTCAAATGTGACATATCCTCAAAGAATAGTTTTGGGCCATAATTCAAGGGCGAGAACAGGATAAGCAACGTTGATAGAATATGTCACCCAAGACACGGCCCCCAACTACTTGAACGTTTGAATAAACAACTTGGCTATGCTCCAGCTTCAAATATGGCAACTTTTTTACAAAAAGTTCATAAATCAGTCCATAATTGAAGCGTAAGAACAGATTAACAGACGCTGAGAGAATAGATTAACTGAGACATAGTGTCAGGATATTTGTACACTGAAAGGTATGAATCAGCTACAGTCATGCTTCAATTGGGTCAATTTTTCATTAAGAAACCTTTGAGGCCATAATTGCAGCACTAGAATACGAAGCCAGAATTTGATAGAACTAATCCATCTAGGAACAGACATGTAAGGGTTATTAACTCAAAGAGGTAATTTATTTCCATTGAAAATTCAAATATGACAATTCTTCATAAAGCCTTTTTTGAATGCATGAATAAAGTATTTGGGTAGTACAATCGACTCTGACTGATTTGATCACTCCAGAAAAAACCACTAAGTATTTAAATGCTTCATGAAACAACTTACCTTTGTTCATGCTTCAATTATGCCAATTTATCTTAAAAAAGACTCTACAATTGAAGCTCCAAAACCGCAGACACGACGCCGAGAGTACAGATAAATTGAGACGCAGTATCGGAACAACTTCATACTGAAAGGAATAAATCAACCGTAGTCATGCTTCAATTGTGACAATATTTCCATAAAATTGGATTGAGTCTCATAAATGAAGCGCAAGGGCAGGATGACCAAAGTTGATATATTGGATCATTCTAGAGATGGTATTCAACTTGTTAACTTATAAGAAACAACTCTCTTATGCTCATGCTTTAAGTGTGACAATTTTTCGAGTAGAATATATAAGACCATAAACGAAGCTGTCTAACAGATTAGTTGACTTTGATAGGAAGGATCTCAACTCCATTCGTACTTCAATTAAAGCAGTCTTCAAAAACAATATTTTCAATCCATAATGAAGGGCAAGAATGGGATACTAAATTTTGCTATTGAAGATCAACTGTCAATTTTTGGAATAAATGGCTCGAGTCTGAATTTGAAGCGTGGGAGCAGTTCAATAAAATAGACCCAAACCGAGCTCCACCATCAATATCAAGTGATCTTGATAACTCAATGTTATTCATGTTTCAACTGTGCTGGTTTCGAATAAAGTATCTATATATGAGTGTATATATGAAACACCAGAATAGAAACAGTTACATTAATACAAAGGAACAGTTGATACAATTCACGTACTAGTTATGTGAGAAAAGAAATAGAACAACTACTTTAGGACTTCTAATGTGGCACTTTTAAAAAGCGTATAAAAGTGTTGATAGACGGGTCAGCAAATATATGCAAAGCTGCACAGTTGAAGGCTATAGAGACCAATTAAAAGCCATTTACTATATGGTGAAAGGAATGTGTCAACTACATTGATTCTTCAGTGGCGAAAAATATGCTTGGAGTCTAACCACAAGAGCAGATGAACTACCTTGATATAAGGAATCAATCGAAGACCAACTTGCGATATGCTGGAGGGACTGATATTCTTCGAACCATCCTAGCGTCTACCAATTAGGGTCCTCCGCTAAGTATATCTTTGAAGAATGATCTGTTGGGAGGTATACTATAATAAAGGCACCTTTATTCAGGGTACGGTGGCTCCGTTTTGCGTGCACCTTGCTTGGTTGCAAGAAATCAACCAAACGTAGTTCCCCCCACTTTTGAGACATGGAACTACATTACAGGGTGCTAACACTCAACGTGTCACATCGACCAAGTCACCCAACGTGCCACATCGACCAAGTATTAAGTACTCTAACCCACACTTCAAACCAAGTCGTTCGTGCAACCAACCACCTGGGTCCCTTTCACACAGCTTTGGCTATACACTTACTCCAACACTTATACACCTTGCAACCCATCAAGCCGTGGTCTTATCATGACAGGCACCAAACCACACCACACGACACTTAATTTAGGACACAATCACTGTCCGTACAGTGTGGTACTAATTTGACCACCCAAAACCTGACCCTTCCGTGGTGTGGTCCCTCCTAGTCCACGATGTAATTACGGCGCCAAAGCTGTGTGAACAA
>JAKTXG010000171.1:0-11283 GCA_030561385.1 Suhomyces bribrorum | reverse complement strand
CCAAAAAAAAAAAAAAAATGGCCAGTGTTTCTTATTATTATATGATAGAGCGAATAATGGACCAGTAGCTTTGGGTTTCCGGAATGTTGGCCCTTTTGATAGTGCATTTGTAGATCAGAATTTCTCTACCACTTATTGATCCAAAAGAGAAAAATGGCGTCTTCTCTCATATTACACCATCATTTTATCTTCATATTTTTTGCTGTTTTGCCAATTGTACTCAGATGAATATTTCCCCCAGGATACATCTGTCAAAAGCTCTGTATCAGTATTCATTTATATCAACAACCATTCACTCTTCGCTCAGAAGGATATTTTCCATGCTTTTCTTACTGGTTGGCGTCTCGAGTGACATGGTGTTGATGCGGCCGTTAATTGGACTCACGGTGGTATTAGCCTCACGCGAGTCTTCGATAGAATCATTTAGTTCAATCCCCAAAAGTCCAGTAACCTTCTGTTTCTTTTGTACTGGCGGAGACCTAGCTCTTGCTGCTGCCAGAAGATCAAATGCTGATCGGGAAAACCGAAGAGGAGTCTCTTCTTCCAATTCTCGCCGGTTTGATGGTACTTGGTCAGTCACTTCTTCTGAACTCAGACGAATTATGTTATCGCTGGTGTTTGAGACAGCTTTGTCGCCTAATGTATGGTTTGGCTCCATGCTTTCAGGCACTTGCCGGTTCTGAAGGTGTAAAGATCTCATAAACTGCTCGTGTTTTTCCTTTCGTTCCCGTTGAACTTCCCTTTGTCTTTGTTGCAATTCTAGAGAGTCCCGAAAATTATTAGGATATGTTCCTTCCTGAGGATTCTCACTACTTACAGTTGATCCCACTAATGGTGGATCCTGTGCTAGTACTGCTTCAGATGCTTTGTGAGGTGCTGGTTCATCGTCCAGGCCGTCCTGCGACAAATTTTTCGATGCTGTGCCAACGGTTTTCGAAGAGTCCTTCTTGGTGTGATTATTCTCCACTACTTCTATGCTTCTTCTGACAACAGTTTCGCCGGTTGTGTCTATGGTGTTCTGGGATTCTGGTTCTTGTTGTAAACTGTCGTGTGCTATTTCTAGAGTCCTGTTATGGTCATTTACTTCAGATTGTTGATTAGACTCAGAAGATGTTGCCTCGTCATTCGCCTCACCGTGGGTCGCTTGGTTTGCTTCTTCATTTCGTTCTGATTGTGCTGGTTGCAGTTTTGAATGTTCACGAGACTGGCTCGGTCTTTTGTAAGTGGATGGTCTTCTTAAATGTGGTGGTGGAGGGTAAGGTGGTGGAGGGAGTGGGGGTAAACCAGAACTGCTGTTGCTAGATCTCCGAGTCGGTTTCACAGTCTGAGAAGGCGGAGGTGGGAGTGGGGGTGATGATGATGATACAGTTGGTGCTGCACTGGTAGGAGTTGGAACCACTGGATTTGATAACGCGGGCTCCTGGATGGGCCTGGATTCTGGCTGTGGTTCTCTTATTTCTCTAGGTGACTCTCTAGAAGCTGTTTGCGGAGGTTTTGATGACTGCGGTTCCGAATCGGATCTGGAATCAGTCCGTCTAGCATGACTTTCTAAATTGTTGGAGCTAATGCTGGACTCTGCTCGTATGTCTTCGGTTGTAGAATCTGGTTGTGGAGAAACTCGCCCTGAATTTTCCAGCCCTGATGACGAGGTCAGAAAGTTCCTTCCATTCGAATCGGGAATCGTTGTGCCGGTAGAACTGGGCATTTCCATTCTTTTCGGTGGTTCTGGGTGTCGCTGCGGAGGGGCGACTCGAGGGCCGGTCGAAGCGTAGTTCACTTTTGGTGATATTACACCATTGGGGCGCCGGAGCATTTCCCGTTGTTTGTGGCTCCTGGGCTTGATAAATATCCTTGACACATCAGGACCTTTTGGCTTTTGTGATCGAGGCACTAGAATCTCTCTTCTAGGAGCGCTGCTATCTGGCTCTGGAGAATCAATATCCATATCATCAGTTTGACTGGGTATAGCTGAAAGTGGAAAGTTAGAAGAGGTGTTGGTCACCTCCCCTCCTCCTTCAATCAGTTCCAGTTCCTGAGCTGGTGCTGGTGCTGGTGCTGGTGCTGGTGCTGGTGCTGGTGCTGGTTCCGGACTCAATGGTATGGGTGAACTAGCATTGTTTTGCATAGACACATTCAGGTCACCCCGGGTAAGAGCTGATACTGAACTAACTGAGGGCGTGTGGCCTGGGCTATTGAGTCTTGAGTATGCATGGGTGGCAGCGTTTGCAAGGTTCGTTAAATCATGATGGCTTGATCCCAAACTGGGACTAGCTACACCAACAGGTGGAGGAGGATGTTGATATCCGTGAGTATAGAGGGAGGTGCTAGTCTGTGTTGGTGACTGGCTTGATCTTGCCTCTGGTGTTTGCGACTGTTTCATGACTGGAGAAATGTTTCTGTAATAATCCAGTTGGTTAGGTGAAGGTTGAGAGGGGACATTTGGTCGGTATGACCTGTCAGTATACCGCATGATCTGGGCCAAAGGCACATTATCTTGGATTCTATAATTTTGGCTTTGGATTGGAGGTAAAGTATTGGGAAAACTAGAGGAGTTTTGGGGAGATATGGGCAGTATATGGCTGGGTGACGGAATTGGTCTAGGAAGAGTTTGCTGCTCTAATTGGGGGAGAGTCCGAGCAATGTTTTCAGCCCTTCTTTCTTCATAGATATTGTTGGTAGGTTGGTACATCGACCTGTGTGCGGTTGGTGCAGTAGGGCCAGTTGAGGTTGGTAGTGCTAGCGGTGGAAGCGATGTCGGGCCAGAATCTGGTACCACTGGTGATGGTACAGCCGAAGATGTAGAAGTTTGAGCTGATGGCACGGGAACACTTTCAACCACTTGGGGCTCATCGTCAGTGTCACTCTCACTGTCCAAAGAAACGACATCTATGGTCTCGGGCTGATTTTTTTCTTCCTTAGGAGCTGAAGCTTCCCGTTTTGGTAGGTCTTTGTTGGCTTCAGCATGCCCAGGTTCAAGTTCCCATGTACCGTCTTGATTGATCTGTACACTATCTACGTCTTCAGGCACTTTAGCCAAGATTTCCATAAAGTATTCTGAAATGGATAAGTCATCCACCTTTAATTTGTTACCACAGATAGGACAATTCCAAGTAGGAAGTTGCATTTGAGATTCGAGAAACACAAGTCCATCAAAACACTGGAAATGGTTACAAAATATCGACTGCACCGGATACTTCATTTTTGTATACGACAAAGGATCTCTTAGAGTAACGGAAGACGAAGAGATCATAATTTCGTCATCATCATCGTCATCATCATCATCATCATGGTTTTGCAGGACAATTTTGGATATGGTTGCACTTTTATGGAGGGTTGGCTTTGTCTCGATATTTTTGATGATAGTCTCGGTGGAGATCACGTTAACAATGTAGATGTAAACCAAATAAGTATCGGAGGTTTGTGTATAGATGACCAGGACTTTATTTTGACTCGGTCTCGGGTGAAGGAGCTTGGTAATATCGGCAGGCTTGGCAGTTCCAGGCTTACCTTTGATACCACGGAAGTTTCTCGTCACAGGTGACCCATTGACATGGACTTCTACTGGTAATGGGAATTGTAAGGGTACATCATTGGACGAGGGAGTCTTATTATTAGCCATACCGCACATCAAGTAAACTTTGACGGAAGGGTCGGTCAGTATCAAAGCAGCTTCTTCTTTGGTGAATACAAATTGGAAATTGCAAGTTCCTTTACCTGTCAGTGGAAAACAGACCTGAGGACTGCCATGAATCACGCGGCGAAGGGTGTAGAAGGGACTTTCTTGGAAATATAAGGAGTGGCCCTTATAAGCGACTGAATCGGACAGGTGGATATCAGCGGTCCGGTCTCGAGAGTATTGGTTGGAGGCATGGACGGTGAATTTGCCCGATCGTATGGCATTGTAGAGATCCTTGGAATTGGGCAATTCTTCGCCGTTACACCGCTTGAGTACAAGCGTGCGTACTGTCAACATCCGGCTGGGGTCCTCTCGGGAGGAGTTGATGTAATCCTCGATTCTTTCCACAAGATCTTGCTTTTTCCCTGCTAGCTTGAGGCCTAGCGACCGGCAAAGGTCCTTGAGCTCGGCCACCTTGAGGCGAATGACCCGGTGGAGAGTATCGATGTATTCATCCTGTGTTATTCCGGTGGGGGTCCCGTTCATCTTGCATCACGAACGCTGGAACGGATCGTGGCTTCGAGAGTTGGGGTCGTCACAGACAGCAGGCGGGTTCGAAAAGTGAAGGGCGCCGTCGGCAGATGGTGCTATGGCGGAAATATTGGAGCCGTGTTGATTCCGGAGGGGTACACAGACGGGTGATTTCACTAACGGCCGGGGTGGAGGGGCGGCAGGGCACTGGTGGTTATGTCTATTGGTGACTGGAACCTTCAGGCCGGTGTTTTCGCGATGATCAGAGCCAACGGTCGTGGCTGGAAAATCGATTCTGGGAGACACCAATTATGGGGCAACAAGGGGCCTGAACAGCACTAGACTTGGTGATGTTGGTCGGTGGAGAAGAGGGAAGATACAGGTGGGTCTTCAAATGCTGGTAATGGCAGTGGTGGTGTAGTTGCAGCGGTCTAGGGGGCATTTTTGCGGTCTCATTGCGAGTCCCCTAGCGTTAGCGCCTGGCGAGGAAGATGGCAAGATCAACAGCAAGAATAGACGCCAAAGGGGCCAAAAAAACGAAGCATCTGGGCTAGAAAGGCACCCATAACAGTTGTTACTGTCACAATGTTGGCCATTGTGTGTTTAATAGGCCATGAAGGAGGCAAATCCCGCTGTTGTAGAAGGAATGGGGTAATAGTGGTGAGTATTTAGCAGCCAAAAGCCTCGCGATAACGACACCCTTTGTGGTGCGGTGCGGCTCGCTTGTGGCCCTGGGTTAGGGAGCGGCTTTATGATCCCAGGGTGGCCAGTCGACCCGAGACGAGACGAGACATATATGATAGAAACCATATTCAAAGGTGTGCTTTCCTGGATTTGGATAAAAGGAATAGCATATCAAGAGTAAGTAGAACCATTATGAGAATGATATGAAATGTATATATGAAGATGAAGAAAAAAAAAAGATGAACATTAAGATTAATAGGATTATGAATATTTAGATTAATAGGATATAATTATTTATGAATATTAAGACTAATAGAATATAATTATTAGTGAATATAAGATTAACAGAATATTTATGAGTATTAAGACTAATAGAATATATTTATTTATGAGTATTAAGACTAATAGAATATAATTATTTATGAATATAAGATTAACAGAATATATTTATTAATGAGTATTAAGACTAATAGAAGATAATTATTTATGAGTATAAGATTAATAGAAGATAATTATGAATATTGGATATAATCATTTGTGAATAATAAGATTAGTAGTATTTATGGAAGGTTAAAGTAAAATTACAAGATTAAGTGGTATATTAAAAAGAAGAAAATTGGTGTATGAATGTTAATTTAAGTATGAATATTATTATAAATGGTGTATAAACTGATAGGCTTAAGACTGTGATTAAGGGTAATAATATCATAGATTAATTAGTAGATCAAGTGATGCATAAATAGTAAAAAATCGTATAACCTCCAGGATTCAAAGGTTTTGCATGGCTCAAATAGTATATAAAGGTATGGTTCAGTTAGTGTATTTTTCTTTAAATACAATGGGTTCATTTCCGATACCCTACTTTCTGTAGATCCTCTCGATGCAATGGACTTTGTAGTTTGATCTTCATGCTTTATAACTAAATGCTTTTAAATGCATGGTAAAACTATGGTATACATTTGAATTAATATATCATTACTTTATGGTAAAAATAACACTAGCTTGTACAACATGTGTTGTTATACTAGAGTTTTCTGGTTCTTTTTGGCAAAATATACTCAGTATTTAAAACATTCTCGGTGCTTTTGGTAGGGTCAAATGGACGGTGCTTGCCCCTCTAGCCAATATGAATTGAATTGAAGTGAGCTAGAATCCCACGATTCTGTCCTTTTCTAATTTTTTAATTTTTTTTTTTTTTGGAGATTTAAAAGGTTGCAACCCCCAACAAATTGGCAGCATGCTTTGCATCCACCACTTGTTCCTTCTTTTTGTCATCGTCGTTTTCTATATCGCGTTCTCTCTCTTCTTGTTCCTGCTTCAATGACCTGAACGTCCTGGAGGACCATGCGTCTCCATTGGAAGATTGTGATTGCATTAAGTTATGCTTCAAGTTAGACAAATTATCTCTATTTAATCTCGACAACCCTCCTCTGGCATCCACTATACGTATATCCAAGCGAATATTCTCCAAATGCTTCAAAATTTTACGGTGATGGTCCACTCTATGAAGAGTCAAGCTCTTGAGCAATTTCTGCAACTTATGCTCGGTGAAATCCAAAACTTGTTCTCTTTCAATCAACATTTCACCCGAAATCCGCTTGACTTGGAGTTTAAGGGATTCTTCCACTTTTTTGGAATATTCCAAGGATCTAATGGCTTCGTCCACTTTCAAAGGGTCCAATGCAGACTTGACCTTGATTTTACTGGCATGCAAATGTTTGGCTTTGGTTTGGGCTTCGGCCTGTAATAATTCACGCATTATTAAATGACGATTGGTAAGTGCTTCTTTGACCTGATAAAAATCCTGGACCATGTTCTGTACACCATCTCCCAAGATTCCCATCTCATTGACCGATTCGATCAATAACAAATCTGATTGGATCTGGCTGATTCTCCCCATTTTTTCCCACATATTTTTCATCCCTGGATGTATGGTTTCGAATTGGGATAAATTATTGAATTGATTGGACAAATCAAAGATCTGGATCGACAATTGCTTCTGAGTCTTGGAATTCCGTTCCTCTAAACCGGCCAATTTCTGCAACAACAAATATGCCGATTTAATTAATGGCCGGAAACTGGCCAACTGTTCATATTCATCGTATGGTACGGAAAATTGCTTGAGAGTCTTCCGGATAAGCCCGCTGGCCACCGAAGACTTGCGGTTATTATTGATCACCGAGTACCCGAAATCATTCTCGATGAAATACACAAACTCGTC
The DNA here is from genome assembly GCA_030561385.1 of Suhomyces bribrorum. Classification (NCBI taxonomy): domain Eukaryota; kingdom Fungi; phylum Ascomycota; class Pichiomycetes; order Serinales; family Debaryomycetaceae; genus Suhomyces; species Suhomyces bribrorum. Next base: position 4,231 of record JAKTXG010000171.1, on the reverse strand, counting down.
GTCTCGAATCAAAATCGGATTGTTGGTTATACGATGGAACCATTCTCGCCATACGTTCAAAAGCTGCTTGTTTTCGTCCTCGCCTCCCGAAGGATATGACGTGGCGGCATTAGGGATGATAGGCACAAACACCTCCAAATTCGACACCACCAAGTACTTGTTGAACTTGACCACCTCGTTGTAGGTACGCCTGATGTCGTTATACTTGGTCTGTCTGTATTTGGGCAAGCCACGCACAGTGGCATCAAACCGAAGGATGGGATTTCCGCTTTTGTTGCGTTCTATGGAGTTTAGTTTGATCACCATCGAGCTTTTGGTGGTGAATCTTTCTGGAAGAACTTTGCGGAGTTCTTGCTGGGGATCTGGCTGCTGTTGCGATGGTTGCTGGGGATCTGAGCCTTCTGGTGCATCCAGCAGGTGGGTACCTGCGTCTTCTGACGTGAGCGCCGAGTTGGCGCTTGCATTGGCGTTGACATTGACGTTGGCGTTGGTTATGGTATTTGCTGAGGTGGCATCAATTGCGCCCTGCCCGTCGTTGGCGTCTTCTTGCTCAACAGCCTCATGCAACACCGGCTCCGCAAACGGATTGTTGTTTTCAAAGTCGTCATCGGGCATATACGCTACACTGGAAGACATGGTATGGGGTAGTTTTGGTGGTATGGGTTGTAGTGATTTGAAGGGCTGTTTGGTCACGTGATGTTTGGCGCGTGCCTAATCACGTGTCAATGTTGTCCCCGTGATATCGTCACCCCTAAAATGGATCCTTGGCTCCCCTCTACCTACTGTGGTCCCTGTCTCAGGTTTCGTCATCTATCCGACAGGGATTGTCGCATTGGTTTCATTGCAGTAAATTATCTTATTCACTAATTACGATTATTTTTAAGCACTGGTTCGTATTTCCCGTATAATTATAACTCAGCAAAAATACCATATAATTATCTTCGTACTTTAAACCCTTATTTTCATGCAACACTAGTACGTGACCATTCGAATCATCTGATGGTTAGTGATGAGATGATAACTCTGATGATGCTGAGATGATGCGTGTAACACGCCTCAAAGATCTAATAGCTTTGTATCCTCTTTATCCTCTTCAATCTTCCCTCCAATCGCCTCTTCATTGTCGTCTTTAATTTGGTTTTCGATTTCGTGCTCTGCCTCTGGGGTTTCTCGCAGATCCTCTTCTATATCACTATCGCTTGAGCTATATGACTTTAACAATTCGTCCAACTGCTCGTTATCCTTGCTGAAAAATGCCTTCAAATTCTCTGGTATTTCGACCTCGCTTGTATCGTTATACGCCTGCTCTGTAGCATATACAAGAACCATGCCTTGGTTCATATCAGTAGTGGCTTCGGTGACATAAGTCCTAACTCCATCGAAATTCATCGTTTCCATGGAATAGTCCACAATTTGTTTGTCATTTCCATGGATGGCTCTAAAATATACCCATTTTTCATCTTCGTTAGTGTATGTCTTGCTGGTGTAGAAATACTCAGTGATGCTTAAAATAACTCCGACTAAATGGTACGCTTGAGGAGCTTCTTCTTCGTCTGATTCGGCTATGGTTTGTAATATATTCTCATAATTGGTGACGTCTAATCTGGAATACTGTTTACTGGTCTCATTCAATTTGGTGGTGATAGAATCTGTTCTCTCCGCTATTTGTTGGCTCACGCCATTCACTTGTTCTGATACTCCTTGATCGCCTACACTATCAAAATGCTTGGCTACTGAATGTAACACTTGTTTGATTTTCTTACCCTGGAATGAATTCAACTCCATGATACTTTTGGATAAATCAGCCCGGTACTTCTGGATTTCTAATTCGGACTGATGCATCTTCTGGACGAGTTTTGCATATTTGGAGCTGTAAATTTCGGGGTAGAAGACTTCATCAATATTAAAAGTGGCCTTCTTGGGGCTCCATTCATCTCCACATATCTGTACCGTCAAAATGGGAGCAATATTCTTGTATCTGACATTACCAATGTTTACAGGATCACTCCAGAACTTGCAGTTGAAGGAATCGTAGATATTGATGCCTCGAGACTCGGTATCGATGGGCAAAATGTAGATGGAATCAGTGGCCTCATCATTTACACTCTCCACGTCCGATTTGAATAAGAAATCAATGCTGTTGGGAGTGTCAAAGACTTGTTCTAAGTTGTAATTGAGGGAAGAATACAACTTCCTTACAAAATCCTCGATATCTTCGATTCTATTTGCCAAGTCGCTTTTGAAATCGTTGGGCAAATTCTTTAATAAATTAATTGAGCTGGAAAATGCCCGATTACTCAACGTTTCAAGGAACCCCATAGTTCTTTGGAGTTCAATCACAAACTTGTAGGAAGAACTGATCTCAGCATACTTTTCTGGAACATCTATTTTTAGTCTGGAATCGTTGTTGAACCAGTTTGGATCGTAGTCAAAATCCAAATTGCCTTTGAATATTATCTGTTTGAACTGATTGAATTGAGACCCAATTATAAGAAAAGGTATGATGTAATTTTCCATGAAAGTGGCGTTTTTGCCAAGTAATGCTGGTGGGGTGAACGGGGTTCTTTCGAAACTACGCACCTGTTCGTACACCGTGCCTTCAAAGCTTTCATCTGGATCATATTCATAGTGTTCATGGTGGTTGACGGCGCCACTGGGTTCGTCATAGGTGGGAGGAAGGTTCTTGGCCACGCTGGAGAAGTCAGGGATATCATGGGCATTCAGAATGGCCACGGTGTCTTGATAACTCTTGTCTGGAGGCGGGATCTCCTGGACATCTTCCACGGGGTCTCCAAAAAGGTATGAGAGGGCTTCTTCGAGGTTGTTATTGGACGATTTAAGCGCCCCGATTGCCTGGTCTCGAGAGAAGCCCATTTCCATGAGCTTGACGATTTGGTCTTCCATTGCCAAGGGGTGAATGGAAAGATTAGAAGGATGGATGGGTCAAAACGGGGAGTTTAAGGACGATGATTTAGTAACAGAAAATAGTCAATTGACCGCTGTGAACTGTCAGCTTTCAATCTTGGAGAGGACTTTGGGGCAGATGTTTAAGTGGGCCCTTTGGTGAGTCTAACGGTGTCTATGAACTTGAACTTGAACTTGTTAGGGCTTTGGATATCAGATGGAGATCCGTAACAACCGCTCAATTACGCTAGAATGACGAGGATTTCTGGAACTGGTTCGGGAAGGGATCACTAGCAGGGTACGGTGGGGGCACGTGTAGCGATGTGAAGGGCTATTTCGATGTGTATTTGGATATTTGGATGAATTGGTGGATATTAGTGCCAATTGGGTGGATTGATGGTACAATAATGGTGATTTGATAGTGAGTGGGTGTGAGTTACCGAGACGGTCCAGTGGCCAGGGCGAGGGGGTGGCGCGAAGCTAGCGAGCACATGGGTACAGACCTAGGGAAGCTCTGGTTTGAGCTTAGGGAGAGAGGATCCATGGTCCCGTGGCTCTAGCGAGAAAAAAAGCACCTAGCTAGCGAGAAATTGTGATGAGCCATCAAATTCTTGGGGGAGCAGGCGGTATCAGTTTTGTGGGGGTGGGGGATTGGGGTGGCGGAAAACGGTCACATGCTATTACCGTGTTTTTGCAACTTTTTTTATATTAGCAGGATTATAGTAGAACTAAAAAAGAACATAAAGAAATAAAAAAATTACCGAGTGCAATTCCGCTGACAACAAGTTAAGGCGAGTGTAATATTGATAGAACTGGGAAGGGATCTTGTGATTAACTTTTGTCAGTATGTGGTGTTAGAGGATACAGTATTGTAGCCAGTGAGAAGAGAAGCATAAGAAGCTGTTCGGAAATAGGGTTACAGTAAAAATAAATGTAGTGAGATATTTTTATGTAGGTAGACCTCGAGATAATAAACCAGAAGATGCAAACCCATGACCGAGCAAATATCGGTGATAGTACTTCTCCTCTTTGTCTTCAATGTTGTGGATCTGAACCACAATCGGAATTAGATCTAAACCCATTAGAGATTAATGAGACGAATATTATTAATGCCAATAGTGGAGAATTTATTACTTGATGATTGTATATTTCTGGCGTGGGACGCTTTGCACTATCCCGTCTATACGTCTTTGTTAAGGTTTTAAAGCAACAAAACCAATTCTTGGTACATGTTGCATGAATGAACCTAAACAATTTTTTTTTTTTTTTTTTTTTTTTTTTTTTTTTTTGGGCAGGTTGCTTCTACTAAAAAATTCTATTAAAAAAA
>JAKTXG010000170.1:0-11841 GCA_030561385.1 Suhomyces bribrorum | reverse complement strand
TCGGTAGGTACCTAAAAAAATTCGAGGATTTATTAAAAAAAAAAAAAAAAAAAAAAAAAAAAAAAAAAAAAATTGTGTTCCACCAACCATAGAAGGGTATATGGTGAACATTAGCCGTGGTCAACCGATTGTAGCGGACAATAAAAAAAAAAAAAAAATTAGGCATAACGGCGGCAACCGGTACAATAGCTGTCGTGTGCCAATCTAGGCAGCCCTGGGATTTTAGCCTCAGGTCCCCTTCCGCTAGAAGCCAAAGGCTAGCCGATACAATTTGTGGACCTGAAAAATTTTCAAGTCTGCAGCAATACTTTGATCGTCCTATTGGTTATGTATTCGGGCCGATAAACGTCGTGCTATCTATATTGTGGAGTAAGTGGAGTTAACCAACCAACGAGCCGACAGAGTAACCAAGGCACCAATCATCGGGATCTAATTACCGATGGTATGGATCTACAAATAGATTTTTGCAAATAATGAGTTAATTTAGATTAATTGGTTAGCTAATACTACAATTACCAGAAAAACTTTTGGGACTAATAGTAAATAGGTCCCCAAAAAGCGGAGATATTCATCCCGGGGTAAATTGCGTAACGGTGCGTTCGAGATAGACTAGTTTCAAGGCTGGCTGGCGGGTGATGTGATGAGAAGGGTAAAGAAATTACATTTGCGAATCCAGAGTGTGGTATGTATTAATGCCGTTTAATGTCACCATATGACCTCATAGACATGATTGACTCCGTCGCTAGTACCGAGCCCGAGATCCATTTTGTAGTTCCTAACACACATCCCGAAGAACCCAAACTCGGGTGAGCGATTTTTCTCATTGGCAAATCGGACCGTTCGGTAAAAGTAGAGGAGGGTGTCAGTAGTTAGGCCCGGAATTAATGATAGTGCCAAGGGTGCGAAATGTGGCCCAAGTTAGGTGGGGGGGGGGGGGTCAATCACTACGGTGATAATCGGAACAGGTAGTCGTCGCTCCCCCACTGACCAAGCAATTTTCAGGAGGGGTATACATTGACAATGTGGGAGGGTATGACACTGTTTGTATTTTTTGCTATTCCAGAAGTTCCAGACACATGGCTACAGTTATATTGTTGGTTTTTACCAGTACTATTTTAGAAAAATAAAAACGAAATGCCATCACACACAACCCGGCGATATATACAGGATCTTATAGGTTGCGCTATCTATTTACCTAATTGGATAACGGGTACATCAACTCCGAGTGGGTGACAGACACAAACTAAGGGGGAGGTGGAAGAGGAGGAGGGGGCAGGGAGAGGGAAAAAAAAAAGAAACAAGTTTTGGACGATTGTGGTGGAGGAGGCAGTGGAAATTACAAATTTCAATAATTCGGTTCTAGCTATCAACTGATACTGACGTCGTGTGGAAAAGTGATTGCCGAAGGGTCCGATATTACAGTTCAAAAAGTCAATATAACTCGCATTGATTAGTAGCAACTTTATTTCAGATTATGTACTGGCTCCTATGCGTCTCCACAGTGCGGGTAAGAAGGGTTTGAAAAATAGAACTATGTCCTAACCCTGAGTACTGGTGAATTTTCGTCCAAGAATAGCAGTTCCTGCGAACAAAAAGTTCCAAGATAGGAACACCCAGCGTTTTGACATTAGCAGAAATACCCACACCAATGCTGGTAGTACTACCAATTAAGCGTAGTAATCTAGACTAGGAACTGCCCTATTGCGTGTGCATGATACTTTGCTGCTAATAATAATGTTTGTAACCGACGTTTGGCTCCAAATGATTGTCAGTGTGTCACTTAGTGGTGATGATGATGATGGGATGTTCGGCATTAACGGATACTCGGGGGGGGTCCTAAACAAGTTCATCCCGACACTTTTTTGGAACACCTCTCCTGATAATACAGATGTTTGTTTCCTAATCGGCCATATCACGTGCGATAGATATGGACTACAGCGCCAGGTCGGCCCCGCGCTCGCAACTCTAACTTCCCAAAAAAAAAAAAACATCAATAGTAAATTGGCCGAATTGAGTACAAAAACAAACAAGCAGACAAAAACATTAAATCCCTCAAGCAATCATTGGCTATTACTTCCATATTTCATGCAGACACAAAATGTTTGAAGCAGAAAAAAAAAAGAAACTAAAGTTTGTCGACAAACATGTTTTCTGCTAATCAGCCGTATTAGTATGTTCAGCTAAAACAAATTGCAAAACTCCACGGATCCCCCCCCATTGAGCACTATATATTTCCACCAATATCCGGCAAACGTCGATCGAATTTTTTTTCTCTTTTCTTTCTTCGTTTTTGGTTTGTCTTATATCCATAATGAGTGCTACTGAACCAACTAACGAAAAGGTTGACAAGGTCGTCTCCGATGACGAAGATGAGGACATTGACCAATTGGTTTTAGATTTACAATCCAACCAAAATGCTCTTGATTCCGACAATGAAGAAGAAGAAGAACAGGGTTCTTTCAAGGCTGTTCCTGAAGAATTATTGAAGACTGATCCTTCTACTGGTTTGACTGATGATGAAGTCCACAAGAGAAGAAAGAAGTATGGTTTGAACCAGATGGCTGAAGAATCTGAAAACTTGGTTTTGAAGTTTGTTATGTTCTTTGTCGGTCCAATTCAATTCGTTATGGAAGCCGCTGCTATCTTGGCTGCCGGTTTAGAAGATTGGGTCGATTTCGGTGTTATTTGTGCTCTTTTGTTATTGAACGCTTTTGTTGGTTTTATCCAAGAATACCAAGCTGGTTCCATTGTTGAAGAATTGAAGAAGACCTTAGCTAACACTGCTTTCGTTGTCCGTAACGGTCAAATGATTGAAATTCCTGCTAACGAAATTGTTCCTGGTGATGTCATGCAATTGGAAGACGGTACTGTTATTCCAACCGATGGTAGAATTATTTCTGAAGATGTTTTGTTGCAAGTCGATCAATCTGCTATCACTGGTGAATCCTTGGCTGTTGACAAGAGATTCGGTGATGCCACCTACTCTTCCTCCACCGTTAAGACTGGTGAAGCTTTCATGATTGTTACTGCTACTGGTGACTCTACTTTCGTTGGTAGAGCCGCTTCTTTGGTTAACAAGGCTTCTGCTGGTACTGGTCACTTTACTGAAGTGTTGAACGGTATTGGTACTACTTTATTGGTTTTCGTTATTCTTACCTTGTTGGTTGTCTGGACTGCTTGTTTCTACAGATCCGTTAAGATTGTCCCAATCTTGAGATACACTTTAGCTATTACCATTATTGGTGTTCCAGTTGGTTTGCCAGCTGTTGTTACCACCACTATGGCTGTCGGTGCTGCTTACTTGGCTAAGAAGCAAGCTATTGTTCAAAAGTTGTCTGCTATTGAATCCTTGGCTGGTGTCGAAATCTTGTGTTCCGATAAGACCGGTACTTTGACCAAGAACAAGTTGTCCTTGCACGAACCATACACTGTTGAAGGTGTTGAACCTGATGACTTGATGTTGACTGCTTGTTTGGCTGCTTCTAGAAAGAAGAAGGGTTTGGATGCTATCGATAAGGCTTTCTTGAAATCTTTGATTAACTACCCAAGAGCTAAGGCTGCTTTGACTAAGTACAAGGTCCTTGAATTCCAACCTTTCGATGCTGTTTCCAAGAAGATTACCGCTATTGTTGAATCCCCAGAAGGTGAAAGAATTATCTGTGTCAAGGGTGCCCCATTGTTCGTCTTGAAGACTGTTGAAGATGACCACCCTATCCCTGAAGATATCCACGAAAACTACCAAAACACTGTTGCTGAATTCGCTTCCAGAGGTTTCAGATCTCTTGGTGTTGCCAGAAAGAGAGGTGAAGGTCACTGGGAAATCTTGGGTATTATGCCATGTATGGATCCTCCAAGAGATGATACTGCTGCTACTATTAACGAAGCTAGAAGATTAGGTTTGAGAGTTAAGATGTTGACTGGTGATGCCGTCGGTATTGCTAAGGAAACTTGTCGTCAATTAGGTTTAGGTACCAACATTTACGATGCTGAAAAGTTAGGTTTATCCGGTGGTGGTGACATGGCCGGTTCTGAAATTGCTGACTTCGTTGAAAATGCTGATGGTTTCGCTGATGTTTTCCCAACCCACAAGTATAATGCTGTTGAAATCTTGCAATCCAGAGGTTACTTGGTTGCCATGACTGGTGATGGTGTTAACGATGCCCCATCTTTGAAGAAGGCTGATACCGGTATTGCTGTCGAAGGTGCTACTGATGCTGCCCGTTCTGCTTCCGATATCGTTTTCTTGGCTCCAGGTTTGTCCGCTATTATTGATGCTTTGAAGACTTCCAGACAAATTTTCCACAGAATGTACTCTTATGTTGTTTACCGTATTGCTTTGTCTTTGCACTTGGAACTTTTCTTAGGTTTGTGGATTGCTATCTTGAACCACTCCTTGGACATTGATTTGGTTGTCTTCATTGCTATTTTCGCTGATGTCGCTACTTTGGCGATTGCTTATGATAACGCTCCTTACGATCCAAAGCCAGTCAAGTGGAACACTCCAAGATTATGGGGTATGTCTATTATCTTGGGTATAATCTTGGCTGTCGGTACTTGGATTACTTACACCTCTATGTTGGTCAAAAAGGGTGGTATCGTCCAAAACTTCGGTTCCGTCGACGGTATCTTGTTCTTGCAAATTTCCTTGACTGAAAACTGGTTGATTTTCGTCACCAGAGCTCAAGGTCCTTTCTGGAGTTCTGTTCCATCTTGGCAATTGGCTGGTGCCGTCTTGATTGTCGACGTCATTGCTACTTGTTTCACCTTGTTCGGCTGGTTCTCCCAAAACTGGACTGACATTGTTACTGTTGTCAGAACCTGGATTTACTCCTTCGGTGTCTTCTGTGTCATGGGTGGTGCTTACTACTTGATGTCCGCATCTGAATCTTTCGACAACATCTGTAACGGTAGACCAAGAAAGCCACAACACGACTCTAGATCCTTGGAAGATTTCCTTGTTTCTATGCAAAGAGTTTCCACTCAACACGAAAGGTCTGCTAATTAATTAATGATTAATTTAGTTCAACTTTTATGTGTTTAATGGTGCGTGCTCCCTATGATTTGATAAAATCAATTGTGGCAGCCCATTTAATATCTCATTTTGTGGTTTGCGTTGATTTTTATTGAATATGGTGAAGACGCCCTTTAATTGTCATCATTTTAAAGGCTGCCAATAGGGTGGTAAAAAGTCAGTTGATTCCCCCCCTGTTCTGACAATACTCATCTCTATTGTGGTTCTTTGATTCCCCTAATTTTTATTTTCTCCCGTCATTTTTTTTTAGTAATTCGTTACAGTAATAATAGATAATAATATAACTTCGTTGTAGTTGATGGCCTTCTATTGCATTGATCATACCCTGATGAGAAAATATCCCTTCGTAAACCCATACTGCATCTGTACACATGTGTACCTTAGGATTACGATATTAGTTGTAACTACTGATTCAAAAAGCCACCAAAGTCACCAAAGCCTCACCAAAATCCAATCAATTTTTCAATTAATTTTTCAATTAATTTTTCAATTAATTCTTCAGTTTGCTGGAATGGCAATAGTCTGTTTTCATGGATCCCTGGGAGCTTAATTACGTGGTTTAAATGATAGTCGATGCTCTAATATAATAGCACACACTATCCTGTTACATGCACTGATAACAGATTAATTTAAAAGATGGCTGATCGTAAAATTTGGGGCACTTCAGCCTCCATAACCACCCCAATTATGGGGGTGCTAGTAGTACTGGTTTTATTGTTAATTTAATTACTAAGGCTTAATAAATTTTTACCCACCAATTTTGACCCAACTATTGGTGGTTGGGTGACTCTCGGGATCTCTGGAACTGACAATATTTCCCCATCCCTTCCGACTATTTAGTCAGCGACTGGTTACGTACAGGCGCGGCGTAATATGATGGTGGCATTGATCGCTTCGTTCGGATGAGATCATCTACAGACTTTGGATGTTGCGAGGTCTATTTTGACAGTGTTAAGATGGGGGATACTACCATGTACTAAATACATCATTACTGATTGGTAAAACAGGGTTCCAATTATCATCATGTCGTAAATTTCGTAAATGGAAAAGGCTGGGGTCGGAATAAACTTGGTTTTAGCAATCTTTAATCCCCACCATCAGCACGTGTAGATATTATATTTTTTTTTTTTGATTTAGGATAGTACAGAGAGGAAATGGTTTGGGGGTGAATGGTTTATTATCGGACAAAAATAGCTAATAATATCCAAGATTGCCCAATAATTGATCGGACAAAAAATGGCCCAGGGAAACCTGTCAAACATGGAAGCACTAAAGTCCATCCAATAAGACAAGGGACTGATGTGAACAGTCAATCTTGCATATGATGTTTTAAAACCTATTCACCATCGACAATCCGTCACAAATGTGAGGCAATACACACTAAGCCGCACATGTATCAGTTTATTTAGGAATATCGGGCTGTAACAAATGTGAAACAGTAGAGTCAACCATACACACACTATAGATCCAGATGGTTATAGTTGTAGAGAAGTAGAACTGAATATGACTGCTTGGGTGCGAAAGACCTACCAACCACAAGTTAATCAAAACAGCGAATACTACTTATGGATGAAACCCATACTCTTCATTAGTAGCAGCACTAATCTGATTTCCGAAAGTAAAAAAAAAAACTTATCGAATTATCTAGTAGGTCTATATAATTAAATGCTATGAATTTGACTTTGCTTTGGCCAATACTATCATAAGCATTCTAGTTTAACACATCAAAGATAATTCAATTCATTCTATCGATTTTATACCAGCAGTCTAGTTATTGGTGTGATTCGTTTATTTAGTTCTTTTGGTTTGACTACGAGAATAATTTCTAATATCATGAGGATAATTCAACAATCAGAGATTGATTATTTAAAGCTCCTTTAAATAAATTCTACCAATCAGATTAGCTAAAAACTAGCATTTAATACTAATAATTAGTAATGCTGGTCGACTTGTTAAATCAAGCCATCAAAAATCGAGTTTATTTATTAACTTAGTGATTAGAATATATGAGAATGAAGTAGTAACTCTTCTAACAAGGAGTATTTAAAAAAGAAGCCAATTAACCGTATTCTTTTTCACTACAAATTATCAATTGTCGGATTTAAAGACCAATCAATACCGTAGAGGCTAATTTAAGCTAAAGAACGGTTGAATTCCTATAAATTTCCAAAGGTCCTCGTTGTGTTCATTAAAATCTATGGATTCGAAAATGGGAATAGTTCAATCATAATATACGAGGAAAATCAACGAGTCATTTTTCTAATTCTATAAATTTGATAGTAGAAGGTTTAATCCTGATCGTTTCTATAGAGGTTTAATAAGTCAAGGAGCACCTGGTATCAAATTATTATTACTTCTGCTCTTTTTTTAATTTATTCAAAAAATCCAATTTAACAACCCACGCTTTTGGGTTGGGTTTATTTATTCAGTTCGATGAAATCTATTATAGCATATAGAGAAATTAACAGTGATTTATACGATTGCAAGATACTACTCATTAATTACATAGATGAAAATTTGAATGATTATTATTGGTAGATCAAAAAGTTGCAAAATCACAGGAATAGGGAAAATTCTTTAGGGATCCCTATAAGCTCCCAGACCAACCGTGGTGGAGCCTGTTTTGGCCTAAAGTAGAATAGTTAGTATACAATTTGAACCCGGTCAAGCGACCAATTGTCTCAGTAAGTTTTTAGTCACCACCTGCTTCGGTTGGTAGGAGAGTACAGCACAACCTAAATGTTCCAGGTGTAGGCAGCTACAGAGCCAATGGGCCCGTTGGTAAGGTAAGAGTCATACGCCAGTCAGTTGTAGTACGGTCTTTACAAAAAGCAACTACAGCGAGGGCCCCGCTAGGGAGTAACCATTCCAACCGTCCCACCATCACCACGTCTCCGAGCCCACACACCCCAATCATTATCCTACTATGGCTTCCGTCATGGTCGTGCTCATGGAGTGAAAATTTTAGGGCCAGCCAAAATTGCCTCCTCCACCGCCATTAGCTCTACCCGTCAACGACTCTGACGCCAGCTCCAACGATCCCCCACGCAGCCATTGCCCCCATCGCCTCCTCTACAACCTCCACCTTAAACACCAACCTCCCAGCTGAATCTGGTGCCAAATCACGTTACCTTGACTAGATCAGTCCTGCGATTTTTTTTCTGCTACCAGCCTCTACTAACTCAGAAAAATTTAACAGTCATCCTTGTGACATCCAGTTTAAACACCACCCATTATAAGCCCACGTCGTACTCCTGGCTTGTGGTGCCATGACTACTAACTTACAGTCACGCTCAGCGTCTCTTTCTGCCGAGGATGCTTCTGCTCCGTTGATCAAGCCGCCGGGGTTCAAGGCGAACGCTGGCCTTCGTTCCGCGTCCATCGGTTCTACGTTCTTCCATAAGGACGGTTCCAACTTCTTCACTCCCTCGGAACCCAACACTTCGGCTAATTCCATGGACGACGACTTGGTCAGGGAACAGGACTCTTCGTCCTCGGGGCCTCCCGTCACCTCCACCACCGACGACACCATCGAATCTGCCACCACTGGTGCTGATTTGGATATTGTGGGTGCCTTGGGCAATCTTGATTTGGACGACGACTTTTCCAGCTTATCGAAAAACGCCCTCAATCAAGCGGGCCTGGACTCCGACTCTCACCCTCAACAACTGTTTCCATTCTTATACCCCAGTGGCGAATCCAACTTCCAACATCCTCAGTTTTATGCTTACCCTCACCCTCACCCTCCACCACATCAAGGCTCGGTGACCCCCAACCCTTCCATCGGCGGCTTTGGTTCCTCCTCTGCCTTTGGCCAGGTCTCGACTCCTTCGTCCACTTGGAACACCAATTTTGTTCCTTCTTCGGCCCCTCCTTTTGCATATGGTTCTACTGATTCGGATATTCCATTGGTAAGACCATTTGAATTGCCTGATGACAGCAAGACTTCCAATGAGCCCGCCTCCGAATCCAAACCTTTACATTTGCCATTCTCCACCCCTCCTCCTGCTGCATCCCAAGTCCATTCGTTTGGCGGAATCTTGGATACTCAGTTTAACCCCACTTATGCTACTGCTGCTGCTGCCGCTGCCACCACCACCACCACCAACGATGGCAGCTCACCGGAAAGTGACCTTGAATTCAATGATACCAAGGTCAGATCTACCTTTAGTGCCGCTGGTGCTCCGTTTTCCCATGGCCCAGCGTTAAATGGGGATAAAATCAACCAATCTCTTCCTCAGTACCACCATTATCCCACCGGGTTCACCCCTCCACCTGCTTCCCAACCTCAAGATATGAATTTTGCCGGGTTGAAGGATAATCTTTCGGGTGTCCCCATGAATATGATGCCCTCGGGACCAAACATGTGGAATCAACACCCAATAATGCCACAGCAAATGAACCCTTCCATGAGAAACAAGTTTGTCGACAACAGAAACCAAGGTGTTTCCATGGGTATGGGTCCAACATTCATGGGTCAGTCCAATGGTCGTTACAATGGTCCAAATGGCACTGGCAATGGTGGTGGTGGTGGTGGCAGGAACAGATATGGTTTGAATGATGGAATGAATGTCCATCGGAAAATGCATAATAATCATAATAGAAGAAAGGGCGATGATGCTTCCAAATATGCCAACTCCAAATTAGAGGATTTTACCGGTGAAATCTACTCCCTTTGTAAGGATCAACATGGATGTCGTTTTTTACAACGTCAATTAGACTTGGGTCGTGAAGTTGCCGAAGGCAAAGCCAACTCACCTTCCGCATTAACCAATGACATTGCAGCCACCATGATTTTTAATGAGATTTATTTAAAGATTGTGGAATTGATGACCGATCCTTTTGGAAATTATCTTATTCAAAAATTATTTGAGAATGTATCTTCCGATCAAAGAATCATTTTGGTTAAAAATGCTTCATCTGATTTCATTAGAATTGCTTTGGACCCTCATGGGACAAGAGCATTACAAAAATTAGTGGAATGCATAAGCACCGAGGAGGAATCCAGCTTGATTATTGATGCCTTGTCTCCTCATATTGTCTCATTATCTCGTGACTTGAATGGTAATCATGTTGTTCAAAAGTGTTTACAAAAATTGAAGCCGAATGAAAATCAATTCATTTTTGAAGCTGCTTCCATCAATTGTAATGAAATCGCCACTCATAGGCATGGATGTTGTGTGTTACAAAGATGTTTAGATCATGGCAATTTTGCTCAACGTAAGCAATTGTCATTGAAGGTTGCAGAAAATGCCACCAGCTTATCGTTGGATCCATTTGGTAATTATGTGGTTCAATATGTATTATCCAGAGGAGACGAAGATTCGATCAAGATTATTTTGGATCATATCAAGGCCAATGTTGTTTCTTTGTCATTACATAAATTTGGATCGAATGTCATTGAAAAATGCTTGAGAATCAACAAATTATCGGATGGGTTGATTGACGTTTTGTTGAAAAACGAAGAGAAGTTTGCCATTATGTTGAACGATGCGTTTGGTAATTATGTACTTCAAACAAGTTTGGATGTTGCTAATGCATCTCAATTGGAGAGATTGAGTCATGCCCTACAACCGTTGTTACCTAATATCAAGAATACTCCCCATGGCAGGAGAATTATGACAAAAATTCAAAGTATCTGTTAACGGTAAAAACCAGCTAACAAGTGTTGTCTCTGATCCAGGTCAGCACATGTTGCTACTTAGTCATGATAGCGTTTTTATTTGCTGTCACTTATCATCTATCATATTGTATTTTAGCTGTATATTAAGTTGAATTATTGCACGAGTATATCGTCGACCACAATCATTAAGGTATTCACTTGTAGACCAGTAAAGTTTTCACATTGTTCCCCTCTACAGGAGGCTAGCAATAATTCAGGGCTACTACAAAGAAAAGACAACAGACCAACCAATCAACGTTCAACCCACAAAACATTCAACCGATAAACACGTTCACCCCACAAAACGTTCACCCCACAAAACGTTCATCCCACAAAACGTTCACCCGACAAACGTTCAACCCATCGACCCATCAGCCGAGACAACGGTTAAAATCCCCACCGAGGTTCTTTGTAATTACGGTCAATTATATAATTACTAACCCTACGCATCTCTGCCAGATTGTGCACCAAAAGAGGCAGAAATCTGCCCATGGAGCTGGTGATGATTTTGCGCTTTTGTATAATTCCAGATATCCGGTGGTTGGTGGTTATGCCTGCCAGATTACCGCCATACTTGACCCACAATATGGACCAATAGGCTGCGTGTTAGTGTTCATCGATGACTCGAGAACGGCAGTTAGCGCAATACGGTTGCTGTGCTCATCATACACCATGATGGTCCCAGAATCAGCACCACCTGATGGCTCTGTGGTGGCATACGGGAATGGGCATTGGCGGGGAGGTTTGCCATAGTTGGCGGGTCGTTTACGGCGGCCAGAAGGGCAGCGATGGTGCAATGTGGCCACTACTTCACCAGTGCCTCGTTGGGGATGGTAGTAGTTGTAATGGTTAGGACTCGATGAGTTGCAAAAACCAGTTTGCCCAAACGGCATATCCCGATACACAAAGCTGGTTAAGCGCTGTTTCGGGGATCAAATTCAAAGGGTTTTACCAATTCCGGTCGGTGGTGGCGGTACCATCCCTCCACCAGTGCGACTACTTGATCACCCAACTTTACCTGAAAGAAGCAGGAAACCTATTTTTATTATCTTTATTTCTTAATTTTAATTAAATTATATAATTTTAATAATAATAATAAATATATAAATATCTCCTACAAGGTGAAGAGGAGTTAATATATAATAAC
>JAKTXG010000169.1:0-11937 GCA_030561385.1 Suhomyces bribrorum | reverse complement strand
GATTGGGGGGCGCATTAAAGGTGGGGATCAATCATCACTGAAAAATCGGATCGGTAGTTCCATGCCACTGTAAGCTACGGCTGCTTCGGAAACGGCACGAAAATTGGCGGTCCCTAGAAAACCACGGTGTCCGTGGGACCAACACTACGACAGCACCGATTTCTTGAGTGTGGTTTGTCACAAGGGCTCCGGACTAGCGGTCCGGTGGTCCCTAGCCAAAAATTTTTTATTGTACCACGCCGCATCTAGCGATGTCCACACGTGATCGGGAAGAACCGGGTTGGTTTTGAGGAGGGGAACTTTGACACCCTCGCCGATTTTCGTTTCGGAGAAAGTGGGGCATCTGGCCTGGGATTCTTCCGTCAGCTCACTGCAAATGGTGGTAGGCTGATGACCTGGGCTGATGGTGCCATATATGGTGGTTGGCGGCTAAGTTACCTGATGCTACCGTCCGGTAGAACGACGGCCACTAACCGTTCACAAAGGCCCCTAGCCAGTGTCCTGTCCCCTCCCCCCCTCTTTCCTTTGTAACTTATGTATCATGTATGTGTCACGGAAAATTTCGGAATGCCTCAAATGGACTCCGAGACTGGTGGCCGCCATAGCTGCAAAAATTGACTCTCCCGGCTGCAACAACACCAACGGCGATGGGCCATCGTGTGAGACCATCCCAACAAAGAGCCGGTGTTTGAATTCGTGTGGCTTGGAACCTTGTGGCCGGATCGGCACAAAAAGCAATTGCCCCAGATCGGTTCTTGCTTTAAGGGTCTACCCAAAACACGGTTTGCAACTCCTATTGCTGTATAGATACTAGTCAAGATATTAACGAAAGAGAACACACTCTGGATCGTTACACTGGCCAAATTGGGGTCTCCGGTTGACGGGTTTGTTTTATTTTTATATTTTTTTTTTTTTTGTCCTAGATCTGGCTCTGGCTCTAGCCAATGGTGACATTACCGGGACCAATATCCTTTTGTATAGTAGCCAGCATAACAAACAGCTCAAACACTGGCAACCAATCAAGGTGCTCTCTCATTTTTTACGTCTCTTTTTAGGTGGGGTTTCAACACCTGCGACCGTTTCATCGGGGCTTTCCACCAATGTGTCGATTTCAACCTGCAATTCGGGGACATAGCAGCTGGTTCTTCCTCCAATAGTAATATGATCTACTTCGTAGCCCTCACTGGTGGTTGCCTTAGGCTCCTTCTTACGAGCCTTTCCCCAACGATAAAGCATCAACCAGTCGGATGGAAATAGTTTGGCGTTACCCTCGACCCTAACACTTTCAGAACATACGTAGATAAGCGAGTCATAGAGCCGCTTGATCGGTTCACTGACGGTTTCTGAAACAGGGATTTTTTTAGATAATACTTCGTTAGGATGGATCCGAGCCTGGAAACACACTTCGTCCCCCACCCAATTGCCCACACCTGCAAAGTAGGCTTGATCTAGTAATAAGCTCTTAATGGGCTTTTTCTTGGACAACACCAATTTGTTGAATTGGTCAAGATCAAGCGGTGGCCGACCGTGGTGATCGGGGTCGGGGTCTCCAAAGGTGAATTGAGTTTCCGATTTGACGGTTCCCTTGGAGTAATCGGGTCCCAATGCATCCAACGGTTTCTGGAGCAATAAATCGGAATCGGTTTGAATGGCATCTCCACTGAGGTACCTAATTCTTCCTAAGCGTCGAGCATCTGTAAACGCAAGATCAATGTGGTTACCGTCTTTCTCGAGAACCAATTCCATTTTGGTAAATTTGGGAGGCCAATCTGTTTCTTCGGTCCCGTCATCCTGATACGGTACAGCCTTGATGGCTTGAGTTTTCTGATTGATATCATCCTTTTGAACCAGGTCAAGGACCTGTTCCAGCTTTATTGGCAGCCGAGGGTTTTCCTTTTTGAAATACTTTGAAGTTCTCAACTCTTCAAGCACCTTCTTATCTCCGCCGTTTTCCATAAACATCTGATGGGAATCCACACCCTTTAATTTGATCATACCAGTCATTCCAAAATGCATAAGTAACACGGCTGTGTTGATGGATCGTGGTGGTTTTATCCGTACCCAAAAGTATTTGCCATGTCTTCCTACCGATTGGACATGGGCATCAATTAGATTGTCATGTAATGTCTTGAGATCGGCCTCGGGCTGGCTGGACTCCTTGAGAAATGGAAACAACAACCCGTCGTTATTGAGGGTGGTTCCTGTTATTTTGGCGCCAATGATGTTTCGACGAAGAAGAGCAACCACATGTGCAACCTGGGGTTAGTTATTGAACATAGAACGATGTAGTGATGATGGAACAAGGAACGTAGGTCGAGTGGTTATAGATCGGTGATAAGACGAGTGATAAGACGAATGGTTATAGATCGAGTGATAAGACGAATGGTTATAGAACCTGGAACATACAACACAGAACTGGTGGTTATAGAGCCGTCGTACAATAAATGGCCCTCGAATAGGTGGTCCTCGAATAGGTGGTATACGAACAGACCTTCAACAGTCATCGACCAAGACTTGGTTCAATTGGCCTGGCCCTCAATGGCTCCTCAATGAGACCAACTGGTTCGTTCCTGATCGCCACCCTCTTCGGTATAACCGTATGTCTGTTCGGTGACCTTGATAAGCAATTGTCAACTTGCCTAGTCTTCTTTTTGTCTCCTTTCACTCTTGTCTCAATTCTTTCATCTCTTGGTCTCTCTTGGTCTCTCTGGTCTCTCTCTTGTCTCTCTTATCTTCCTTGGTCTTTCTTGTCTTTCTTGTCTCCTTTCTCTATTCCTGTCTCCTTTACCCCCTATGTCGCCTCGTCTTGGACTTCGGCTGAGATCGCGCTGATCCTCACCTTCCTTCCCCCGTTTGATCCCTTTTCGTACTCACCTCTGCCACCTCTGGCATCCTATAGTAGTTAGTGTCTGGTCACCCACAAATTCGCACTTTCCTTACAGTCATTCGTAACCATCGCCATCATCTATCATTATCACCAACCTTTACCAACCCTTAACCAACCTTCACCACCATGAATAGAATATTTGGTAGCAGAAACACCGCCCCCAAGCCGTCGTTGACCGACGCGGTCAACAACATCGATGAGCGGGTGGGCTCGTTGGACGTCAAGCTCTCCAAGATAAACGCCGAGTTGTCGACTTATCAACAGAAGCTCGCCAGAATGAGAGATGGCCCTGGAAAGGCAGCGTTGAAGCAAAAGGCCCTCAAGCTCTTGAGGCAACGCAAACAGATCGAGGCCCAGAAAGACCAATTGGAGAACCAATCGTGGAATATGACCCAGGCGTCCATGACCACCGACAATCTCCAGAACACCATGATAACGGTGGATGCCATGAAGACTGCAAACAAACAGTTGAAGAAGACCTACGGAAAGATCGATATCGATAAGATCGAGGCTCTACAGGACGAAATGCTTGATTTGATCGAGAAGTCCAACGAGCTCCAAGAATCGTTACTGACGTCGTATGATGTTCCTGACGATATCAGTGAGAGCGAATTGGACGCTGAGTTGGATGCCTTGGGAGAAGAGATGGATTTCGAGAACGAAATGGCCGAAAGTGGAGTCCCCAGCTATTTGAGCGAGGAGCCCACCACCGATAAGTTGCCCACGTTTATTGATGAGGAAGAGGAGCCTGAGAAGGTGGCCAATTAAACTAATGGAAAGAATGGGCAAAATGAACAATTGGAGCAACCCGAGAATAGACTAGATGAGCCAAATGACGAGTGGGCCAATTGAACTATCGGACCAATTGAAATAATGGGCCAGAAGGTACCTACGAAGTTTATAAGAGGATGGACCAAACAGTTATTGGACTAATTGGACTATTAAACTGAACAATTCGACTAATTGGCCCAATGAATAACTTGAACCAACTAATTCAATGGTCCAGTTAATCAACCAACCGATTCAAACCAAAAAAAAATAATGGCATATTGCCCCTGGTGTACGGTGTGGTGCCAGGAAGCACCGCAAAAGCATTGGCTACTTTTCGTCTTAATTATATCATACGGGGCACGGATTGATTCCGAACCCTTTTGGTTCGTTGATCTAATACTATTTACATATTAATCTATCAACATATATATATATGGAAGGCACGTCTACCCTTGGGAGTTCTTGTAGATAATTATACGGGATTTAGTTCTCATTTGACCCTCTGAATAGCCATAAAATAGTTACCAACGTCTGCGTTTTCGGTAAACTTCCATCCATAAGCTGGCAAGTAGATACAACCCTTTGCGTCGATCACCCTAAAGTTTTGTCTTTCTTGTTTTTCCATCCATTCGTTGATTTCCTTATGATTGATATACTTATCAAGAGTATGAGTCCCCACAGGAACAATCTTCAATACATGTTCGCCCATAAAAATGGTGGTGAACCACGAAACAAAGTCCCGGTTAATCGTGGATAAAAAGAGCCATCCTCCAACGTCCACCCGATTCAAGGCTTCGGTCAACACTTTGGAAGGATAGTCTACATGTTCAAGCATTTCGAAAACAGTCACCACATCGAACTTTTGGTCGGCTTCAACGTCCTCAATGGCACAAAGCCGGTACGATAACTTCTCCTCTGTCAACATGGGATCCATTTTTTGATGAAGTTTAGCAGCTTCCAATACATCACCAGAAAGATCTATCCCTAATACACTTTGCACAAACCCGAGGCGGGCCATCGATTCCGATAAAATGCCCCCTCCGCACCCCACATCCAACACCCGAAGCTTTTGTTTGAGTAAAATGGCGTCTCTTCTCAATTCTTGATCTTCCACTATTCTATGTCTTATTTGTTTGGGCAATAAATCAAGGTTATATGGAGGAATGTACACCTCCTCTTCAGCAGGGGTGTCGGGCTTGTTCAACTGGAGATGGTTCCGGATAAGAGGGTACATAAAGTCCATCCTAAGAAGGTTCATTTTGTGGAGAATCCGCTGGGGGCCATCCACGTTCCACCATGAAGATGCTAGAGCATTGAAATGGCTTACTTCGTCAGGTGACGCCGACGTAAACTTGGGACTGTGAAACACCCGGCGTGCCGTGGCAAATCCCCGGGCCGCTCTTATACCCACGCCATTAGCCTTCATCATTAAAGGTGGTGTAAACCACTTTTAGAGCTTTAACTTGAATAGATGAAGCTCACGTGCCGCTCGTCACATGGGTTTTGGATCAGGTGTTATAGGTCGCGTGATCTGAAGTCGCGTGACCGTGTATCCAAGATATCTTGTAAACCCTACTTTCCCACTAGTCTTTTGCCATCAAAACACAGTAGCTCGATCGCTAATGGAGGACGGACTAGTAGCCACACGTGCCCGCAGAGCCAACGCGGGGTCCAGGCTCAAACAGCTCATTGAGCTTGAAGAACAAGCCAGCGAACTCCACACGTCTGGCCAAATCTTGACGGAAGACGATGAAAATGTTAACCTTTTGTTCCAAGAAGACGGTGACGACGAGGAGTTTTACGACGAGAACGTAGATAATGAGAATCTCCGCGGAATAGATGAAGATGAAGATGGAGAAGACGAAGATGACGAAGACGAAGACCGCCCAGAAGGAGATGAGAATGAAGACCAACAACGGCTGGGCAAACGGACACACTCTGAGGTTGAAGGAGACGATGATCTTTCTGATTCGGATCTTTCGATGTCAGATTCCGACCAAAGTGAAGGAGAAAAGGAGCTTGAGAAGCAAGAACGGACCAAAAAGAGGGCCGATCGAAAGAAAAGATCGCTTATTCCAGCCATAAAGAAGATTAAAGCCACCACGGCCAAAGATGTATCGAAACCAAAGACCAAATTGGTGACTTCGGACTCGTTGCTTCTTTCGGTAAGACGGTCCTCTTCAAGATCGGCTGCAGTGGAAAACAAGCAAGCATTGGTGGAAAAATTACAAGCCAATGAAAAGAGAAGAGCTCAGTTCACCCCGGTTGTGCGGATCAAGCATGTCGACTTGACCCAAGAAGAAAAGTTGGCAGAAGCTGTGGAGACTGAAAAGGCCAATATCTTATCATTACAAGAGTTTCAAGAGCAAGAAGTGGTCAAGAAAGAGAAGCAGAGACAGCTGCTTTTACTGAGGCGTAAACGGCTCACCCAAGTAGTAAGATTGGTCAGCACCGAGGAATTTGTCACTCCCAACCAAGAAATTGCCCAGGCAAGAAGAGAGTACCAAATACTTTTCAATAAAAACAAGAGAAAGCCGGGCCGCAGAAGAAAGGTGCTAACAGAAGAAGATATTTTAAAGTATCCGGGAGAAATCAATACTCAATTGCCATATGTTCAACAAGAAATGGCCAAACAGAGACTAGAGGAGGCTGAAAAGGAGAAACAAGAGACAAAAGAAAAGGAGAAAGAGAAACAGACCAATTTAGATGCTGATTCCATCACTGGAAATGGTGAGCAAAATCACGAAAAATCGGCGGAACAGAAACCTGATGAAGAAATCAATGGTGAAACTAATGAAAAATCTCAAGATATCCTGGATACTGAAGAAAAAAAACCAGAAAATACTGATTCTGATGATATTGACAATAAAGATGAGGCCCCAGCGCCTGAAGAGAGCGATGATGGTGCAAAAGAGGAAACCAGAAAAGAAACGGAAGAAGTAGAAGAATTAAAAGATGAATCAAAAGAAGAATTGAAAGAAGATTCAAAAGAAGAATTGAAAGACGAATCGAAAGAAGAACCAAAAGAACCAAAAGAACCAAAAGAACCAAAAGAACCAAAAGAACCAAAAGATGAATCAAAAGAAGAACCAGAACAACCAGAACAACCGAAAGAAGAATCGAAAGACCCCAAGGAAACAGAACCTAACGATGTTTCTGATGCCGACAATTCCAAGACTGGTAAAACGGATAATGAAGGTGAAGTGACGGTGAAAACCGAACCCATGGAAGAAAAAGCGGACAAAGACACACGAGTGGTACGGTTTGCCGACATGGAAACTTCTGAGCCAGCGGAGTCCAAAGAGCCTACCCCCATGAAAGAAGAGGAAATATTCGAAGGTCCAGTTCAAAAGATCACCAGGAATATGATTTATTTGGTGGAGTTTGATGAGTACAAGCGATTGGATAGTAACACGATCAAGAGTTATCTATTTGGCAATGACTCATTATTACCAGCATCACGAAGATTCCGAGACTTGAAGACGATCTTAAGGATCGGGAAGGTAGAGAACCCGTATGCGATAGTCAAGGAAGAACGAGACGAATTATTTGAACCTGTTTCGGAACTCACGGAAGAAGATGAGATATTTGATGAGCTCAAGAAATTGCCTCGGCTTGGAGTTGCCCAAGAAGAAGTGGAGGAGATCAAGGAAGAGGAAGATGACAGTCATAATATCGTGTTGAAGACCGAGGCACCAGCAGGGATTTATTTGCCCAATGGAAATAGAAAGAACTGCTTGATATCAGGAACCGAAGTCAAGTATTTTGATCCCAATAATGGAGTTCCTTATAGCACGGTGGAGGTATATAAATTGATCAAGCAAATAGAACAGGGACAGGTTCCTTGGATCTCGGTGACTGCTGACAAGGGCGGAAGTCCTGTGGAGTTATACTACGGGTCTAGAGAGGGGGTTAGGCACGCCAAAGGGGTTCCTGAAGGGTTCGATTAGGCATACACAGTACTGGTTGGAGACTTTAGGTTTGTATATAAGTGTATTATGTATTATAGAACGTTAATGAACGTTATGAACGGTCTTTTTTTTTTTTTTGGTCCTTTTGGTCCTTTTAGTCCTTTTGGTCCTTTTGGTCCTTTTGGTCATTTTGGTCATTTTGGTCCTTTTGGTACTTTTGGTATTTGATTTTAGTGGAAGTCCAAACAATTAATTACTACGTGGAGTGCTGGACGTCCTTTTCATGGGCACGAATCAAATCGTCCTGGAACTTCATGAGTTTCTGCTTCAACAAAGGAACAAACCGGGCCCGAAGATCCGATTTGTGGGTGCACTCGGAGATCTCAAACACGTACTCGTCGTCGTCTTGGTCATGGACAAATTCAGGAATGGTGATGGTGACTTTCGCTGGTTCATCTTCGCTGGTCAATTGAGTATCAATGGAGAATTGCAACGACATGTCGTAAATACACAACACTTTGCCCTTTCTTTGGGTCACGTCGCAGTCCCCACTGACAGAGTCTACGCTGACCACCACCACCTTGAGAAGTTCATCTTCGTAGCTGGTACTTGCAATGTTGGTGTTGAAGTAATCTTTGGCCCATGGTAGGCAGTTTTTGTCTATCCAGTGCCTGAAAGTTAGTGGTGAGTCGTGCAAGGCCAGTAATCTGGTGTCTGTTCGCTTACTTACCAGTTGTTAGGGTTGTGTACGACCATGGTGATGAAAGATGTTGGAGAAAGTTGGTGATTTTGGTGATTTGGATTTTTCAGTTTCTATCAAGTTCTGCGCGGGGCTCGCAACCATATGCGATCCAGTGTGGGTGCCAGACGACGAAGGTTTCGCCAAAGGGGTGCTGGAGCAGGTCACTGTGAAGAGAGGTCGGGCCCGGTTCCGGCGTGGATGGCCTGGGTTGTGGTTGTGGTTGTGATACGAATGTCATTGAGGACAGTGAGCCTCGGTGTGGAGCCTCGGTGTGGAGGGTTTATAGGGTGCGTGGCTGACAACATGCAGGAGTGCGGGCGGTCATGCGCTCGAGCGGCTGCCGACAAATATGACCCCAAATGTATGCCCAGGTAGCCCCTGGCCTGATTACGTGTGATATTACTAATAATGATTCTCCCACTTTTGAATGCTGGAGTTGGGGATGTGGCAAATTGATGGTGTCTCCAGTCTTATTCGGCTGCTGCTCTATATGCCTGAACATATGACTTTAAGTGGGGCACAACTCAAACATTGCATCCACACATACACCCCCATCACCCGTAACCCCCTCCTTCGCCCCTCTTTCTATCTCAACTTTACTATATAAACGGGGCGTTTCGCCAGTGTTTTTTTTTGGCTGCAAATCGAGTGCCACATTTATTCTGTTTTAACGGGACCTGGCCCTGGCCCTATTCAGTCCGATCCTTCACCGCCCTGACCGTCCCCAAGCCTCCTCATGCTCCCCGGACTATCGCTACACCATTGCACAATGTGTCAAAGCTTAATTTAAGCCAATTTGGCCTGTTTGGTTCGAGCTTTCTGGTCCATTTTGTGGTTTTACCTTGACCGGGGCTGTTTCCTGACCATATCCAGGACCTCCCTAACCTAGTGATAGTCCCGTACTACTTCCCATACTATTCATACCGGGGACCTTTTTGGCTGAACAACCTCCAGATTGCTCCCGTCTAATGTTGTTGGGCTATTTTTAAATATGTGTAAGGCTCAATTTTTGACTTACGTGTTTTGAACCTTGAACGTGGATGATTTTCAGTCCAAAAGCCAAAAACCATCGCGTCACCATTAAAACATTCATCTCCCCCACCACCCCACCACCCTCCTTGTCTTCCTTGTCTCCTTGTCAGGTCCAGCATAGCACTCCATGAATGGAATCCCCTTGAATAATCTCCAAGAAAAGAAGGTCTTTGATCTTGAAAAATCCAATCCACTTCATCCTGTGGACTCGGGTACCTCTGTGCTTCATTATAATCCAGCAGCCAATGCTGTTAAACGCAAAATCCTTGTTTGTTTAACGTTGGAAGTAGTGGCCTCCTTGGTGATCTACTATAACTACGAGAAAATCGGGTCCATCTACACATTCTTAGGCCCCACGTTATTGGGATCATCAACTGCTTCCTTGGGTCAAACCTTGAATCAATACCAAAGAAAGAAACTTTCTTATAATCGTATTTTCAAGTTCATTACTTGGGGTGCCATTAATGGATACTTCACTGTTCTTTGGATCGATATGTTAATCCAAAGATTCGATAATATCATATACAGAATCATGGTCGACCAATTTGTTGGAGCTCCTACTTTCCAATTATTCTTTAGTATACTAAACAGTTTATGGGATCACGGTGACATCTCAAATAATACCAGATTGGCCTACATAAAATCATTGAAGTACAGTTTCTGTTTCTGGCCCTTCTTTTCCATTTGCTCATTTGTGCTCATTCCCCAGTCAATGATGTTTCCAGCAAACTGTCTAGCCAATTTAATTTGGAACATTATATTGAGCCGATTGACCTAATACACATACATCCAGGCTAATTTTTCTTTTTGTAGACTCGACATCTCTACATACCATACAATGCTGGATTGTTTATTAAAAACTTATACAACCAAACCATGAAAATTTGCTCCAGGTTTTCACTTTTTGTGCTTGAATGACTTTAAAGGATCGGCTTTTCTTCCACCCATCTTTTTCTTTCCATTTCCCTTTCCCTTTCCCTTTCCCCTTCTACCATTGGTCTTATGGAATGGAACAAACCCGATGTTCTTGACATCTTGTCTTGCACCCTCTGGCAATAAATAGTCAGGAACTCTCTTTAAATGTGATTGGATCCGCGTGGGACGTAACTCCTTATCGTGTCTTAAGGTGGCCAAGTCTTGAGGATTTTCTTCAAAGAATCTCTTCAATTTATCTGAATTGACCAACTCGTTCTTTAATTCCTTGATCCTGGCCTCTTTGATCGACGTTTGGGTCACTGCTCTGAAGGCATCTTCGGATCTATATCTGAACCCTTCAACCTGCTTCATATCAAACTGATAAGGCTTCACTTCAAACCCGTTCCGGGACTGTTGCTTCAACACACGACGTAACACTTTCTCATCTCTTTTGGCAGTCTTCAACGATGCCACTTTATGCTTTGCAAACTCTTTGGTGGGGATCACAAATGACAATGCCATCCCTGCTTTTCCTGCCCTTGCCGTTCTTCCGATTCTATGAACATACGATTTGGAGCTTGTTGGTAAATCAAAGTTTAAAACACAAGCCACGTTCTGGAAATCCGATCCTCTGGTGACTCCATAATCGTTTTTGGACGACTTCTTGGATTTCTTGGACTCCTTGGACTTCTTGGACTCCTTGGACTCCTTTTGCTTTTTAGCCACTGCTTCGGTATTTTCTTCTGGTTGAGTTTCGTCGTCTTCGTCGTCTTCAACCTCTTCGATGGTTTCATCAGTAGCAATCAATAAATGATACACGTTCTTATTAAATTCTTCAATGATGTGCAATCTGGAGTTAATGGGAAGTTCGCTATTCAAAATGGTCGATCTTATTCCAAACTGCTCCAAGAATAACTTCAACCTATACCCTCTATCGATGTTATTGACGAAAACCAAGGTTTTTCCCTTGATCAAATTCAATTTGAATATCACATATGCCAATAAAAACTTGTCGAATTCGGTGGTTTTGGCATAGTACTGGACCAATTTGCTTTGATAAACATTTTCATCGTTCAATTTTAAAATCGCTGGCTTGGTACAAAACTTGGCCTTTAATTGATTTAATTCTTCATTGATGGTGGCAGACATTAAAAAGGTCTGAAGGTTCTTTTTGATTGGCAAGTAGGTTTCCAATTTCTGCAAATCTTCAAAATAGCCGTATGAAAGAATCAAATCGACTTCATCAATGGTTAAGTTCTTGACGGTTGATAAATCAAGTAATTTGTCTTCTGCTTCCAATATCTGGATAAGTTTGGATGGTGTACTCACAAGAATCTGGGGTCTATTTATAAGAAGGGACTTCAACACCTGGTCGTTGATACTAGATGACAAGTTGACGGCCTTGATCGAGTTGTTGCTATAAAGTAACAACTTTTCAATGAACTGGAATACTTGCGTACATAATTCTCGCGTGGGCACCAAAATAATACTTGTGATTTGATTGCTGGTACTACTGGCACTCAATAGGTTCTGTACAATGGGGATACTGTAGGCACCGGTCTTTCCTGATCATAGTTCCTGTAGATTTGTGCATAAACACTTCGTTCATGAAATTTCCTCCAATTGAGGCACAAACATTCTCCAATCTCAAAGATATAGTTCTCAATTTATAAATGGCA
>JAKTXG010000168.1:0-12003 GCA_030561385.1 Suhomyces bribrorum | reverse complement strand
GGGGGGGGGGGGGGGGGGGGGGGGGGGGGGCCGGTTTGGGATGTTTTTACTCGATTTGGTCCATTTTGCCATATAAATATTAAGATGATCAAGAGACAATTCCGGGACGTTATGGCAGTTTGGGCCGTGGGAGGTGGAATTGGAGTTTCTGATAATAATTTTGGTTTTGGGATCTTTGGGATCTTTCGGAGTTTCTAATATTTGGGGGTTCATGGCTAATGAGTAATTGTTGCGTTGGACCAATTTATACTACTAGTTGTTGGTATTCCAGAATTATTTGCTTATTACCACTATAATCATCCAGCTGCCATTATTTTATCCTTGTCTCTTTATTTTGTCGATAGTTTGGGCTAATAATTCATTTTGGTGTTTTGGGTTGATAATACGACTCATCGCCTTTGCAGCCTGTCTCGTGACTTTTTGCACCCTGTTGCTCTATCTTCGTCTTTTAGCAATATCTACTCCAGTCTATCGAAGCTAGCCATTCACTGGGGGGGCTTGAAACAAGGCGGTAGCTGACTGACTCGATCTTCAGTGTATTGTAAAGCTGGTATCGGCATCTGATGCAATCGCTTCTTCTAGACCGATCCGTGGGCACCATAGGCGCCTTGGAATTCGCCAATACCCTCTCGGAAACTTTCTATTCTCTCCTCAAACAAAGAGCTATCACCGGGGTGTTCCCGTCAAACCCCCACCGCAATGCTAGTGTCAATAGTATGTCCTTAGAAGGAGATCATCGTTTCCTTTTGAGCGGAAGTGCTGACTCCTCTATCAAGTTATGGGACTTGCACTCTCAGCAAGAGCCTGATAATGCCGGTGATGCCAAACACCCCGACGATTACGATGCTAATGATTACGATAACCCAGTTTCTACCTTCAGCAATGTCGCCACTGTGCCCCGTAGATCGGCCCATCAGTTTGGTGTTTCCAGCATTCAATGGTGGCCCTATGACAGTGGGATGTTTGTAAGTGGATCTTTTGACCATACAGTTAAAGTGTGGGACACCAACGAGTTGACACCAGTCCATACATTTGAAATGAATAACCGGGTATATTCTATTGATACCAATGGTTCTGAAACATCGGCTCATTCGGTATCTGCGTTGGTGGCCGTGGGAAGTGACCAGCCTTTTATCCGTCTTTTGGATCTTCGGTCCACTTCTAGCGCTCATACACTTAATGGCCACAAGGGCAAAACTCTTTGCGTCAAATGGCACCCTCTTGACCATAACATTCTTGCGTCGGGAGGTTTTGATGGAGAGGTGAAAATTTGGGACATTCGCCGAAGCAAAAGTTGTTTGGCAAGGCTAGATATGTTGCGGACCAACTCCCAGTCTCTTCATAGTGACAACTTGACCCAGGCTTCTGTAAAGGCACACCTGGGCCCGGTGAATGGGCTCGTATGGAATGAACTAGGTACCACGCTTTTCACGGCGGGAAACGACGATAAAGTCCGTGTGTGGGATGTGATATCGTCCCTAGCTCCCCCAATCAATAAGTTGGTCAACTTTGGTCCCTTGACTCGTAATAAGTATCCTCAGACCACACCTATGGTGTTGAATCCAGTGATAGAAAGTGAGCTACAGTATCTCTTATTTCCTTCTGATACAGGAGATGTGTTTATGTTTCGGACCGTCGACGGCAAAATGGTTTCTCGACTATCTCGAAAGGGGACCAAGAAGGGCGGCAGAACTACCTCAATCGTCAATGGTGGCCCTTACACTGGAACCTATTATTGTGGGACAGTTGACGGGGAAATAATCGTGTGGTCCCCACATTGGGATAAGCCCAACACCAGGGACTTTATACCTGATGATTTGGAGGAAAAATACACCAATAGGCAAAAATTGGCCGATGAAGCCAGACAAATCATCAACAGCAACTCCTCGATCGGTGGTACTAACTTCTAGTAGGCTCCAGAAAGCTGCATTGGTTGCAGCCACATTTAAATATCTTTGCCTATTGAAATAACAACGAATGGGGTCATAACTGTGAAATATACAACTTAGATAATTAATTGCAATAATTAATATTTAAGTCAAAGTATAAATA
Organism: Suhomyces bribrorum; assembly: GCA_030561385.1. NCBI lineage: Eukaryota > Fungi > Ascomycota > Pichiomycetes > Serinales > Debaryomycetaceae > Suhomyces > Suhomyces bribrorum. The sequence continues at coordinate 9,951 of JAKTXG010000168.1, read as the reverse complement.
GATGCTAATGATTAAAGGTATTTTCACTCCAATATCAAAACCAATAAAATTAATTGTTATAAAATATCTTAGGTTATCCGTTGTTGACTAGGGGCCGTATGGGCCTCAGGTGTCTCATATACAAAATAACAAAAACTTGATTAGCATGGGAAAATTAATTAGCATTAATAAAACTATTACCACATAATTGAATATTTATCTCAACACTAATAGCAATCAACAACTGGTATCAGCAGTATGTCAATTTACTTCGATAAGGAATTTAGTTAGTATCAATATATAATTAATTAAAATAGTAAAAGAGATGCTACAACACTAGAAATTTTAATATCCGCAGTAAATTGAATATCAGAAAAACTTCAACCATTAGTCCCAACTCCGACCCTCCACAGTCTCCCTTCATAGAAGGTTTCCTTTTACTTTCAGTCTTTTTCCACTGGTGGGGGTTTATGATTTTGCAACCCATCTCGCACGTGAGTGGTGAAAAAATCAAATACGAATCCTACAATAACCCAACCACTCATCTACTGGGAGGGAGAGTTGTATCAGTTCAATTAATCAGTCACCATGGTCAAGTTCAAGATCCAAGCGCTCCTTATACCCGAGATTCACGCCGATGAATCCGTGGATATGAGTCGTGTTTCTGTGGGATCCACCAAGAGGTTTCTCCATTTGGCCAATCCTAAATCGGACCTCAACACAATAATGAAGGATATCGGGGCCCGGTTCCGGAAGTTGTACCCCAATGAGGACGAATTGCAAATCATCAAGCTTCAGGATAACCGTTTATGTGATTTGGACCCCGACTACACCCTTGAAGATGTGTTGGAGTCAGAAGATATCTTGAGGGTCATTGTAAATAATACTTTTGGAAGGGTATGGGGCAATGGCACCCCCATTGGCAGCAAGTCTGTGGATTTGGCCCAAAGCACCCCATTGTTGGCCGCAGCACCTGCTCTTTTAACCGACACTTCGTTGGCCAGCAGTAGGAAACGGACCCAAGCATATTTCGATCAAGTCAATCATCATATCCCCAGTAAATCGGCCAAAGTATCATTGGGCCCCAGCTCAGGAGGTCCCAACCTTGAAATTAAAAAGTCCCGGACAAAATCATCGCCCGCTTATGATGCAGATGATAGTAATATATCGCTTCCACCTCCGGACTTTGAAGCCAATCTCACAGTGCCTGTGAAACCCTATAGCCCCAACCATACCGAGCCATCGCAGGGTCGTGGACGTATTACCTCGGGAATGTTGACCATGCCAATCCATACCCAAGTGGAAAACGACGATATTTTACAACAATCTACCAATAAACCATATTCTGGCTCGCCCAACAGTTCGATATCTTCGTTTTCGTCGTCTGAAGATGGAGAAGACGATCAGGAAGATCAACCTACAATTAATAATTCCGATCTTCAGAACTCAAGTCCTATAAAAGTGTCTGGAAAGTCTACCAAACAAAATGGCTCCATCCAAGAAGATACTCTCACCAAGAAAGAGATACTTGATATCTTCCAAAATGAAATCATTAAGCCATTCCCTGAATCAGATATGCATAAAATTACTGGCAAAAATGATAACAGAGTCTCCAATAAATTGATTAGAACTCTTGGAATCGATATGGTCCAAGGGAACACTGCCTTGGAACATTATTCACCACTGAGACCAAACAGAAAAGTTACCAGATCGTTATCAATTGGGTCCAAAGATTCTGAGAAAAAAGACACTCAACCTGAATCGTCGTCATCGGACCCAATATCCGATTCTGATGATTCTGATTCTGATTCTGATTCTGGTTCTGATTCTGATTCCGATTCTGATTCGGGGCAAAAACAAACTGGTGCACGTGAATCGGTAAATGGTGCAGCTAGTGGAATACCATCTTCACAAACTAGCACTAGCGTACCAGCAAAGGTTCCGGTTGTTTCAGAAACGAAAAAAGTAATTACAAAGGCCCCAATTCTGGAACAGGAAAAAGTTGAAACTGAGAACAAAAAGGGGCCTGCTGCTGCTCCGGTTGCCTTAAAACATCAAGCACCTATCAAAGCACCGAATTCACCTCGTAAACCAAAAAAGGACTTACTGGGAGAAACGGTTAATATTGATCCTGCGTTAGTATCCCGTTCTGCATCACCTCTGCAAGCACCCAAAGGCTCTAGAGATGAAGCAACCCCAGCAAACCTGAGGTTGGTCAACCTTCTTCAAAAGTTGAGAACCTATGAATCGGAACTCAACGCTTATAAGAAAGGTGAGCCGTTCTCTCCATCGACCTTACAAGAAGTTCCATATCCAGTCAATGAGAATGGCATCCTTGACCATACTATTAAATTGGCAGACCCAAATCTGAAGGCTCTTGTTGAAGGAAAATTAGTTCCTACTCAAACCACTGCACATTTGTCTAGTCAAAATACAGAAGATGAATCGAACGAAGCCAATATTGATTATAGCCAATTTGGCTCTTTTGCGGGAAAAAATGTTCAAGAAACTCTCAAGATGTTTGAAAACTTGAGAAACCTTCAAAAGACTGCCAAAAGGTTAAATGATACTGCTAAGGGGTCACCTTCGTCTCAATCACCGGTCGCAATCCCAGCTTCTCAATCTTCAAGACCTTTATCTCAACCTTCAAAGCCAACCACCCCCGCTCAGCCTGCGAAAGCAAGGCCAGCATCTCAGCCTACAAAATCCTCTAATAATTCGGGATCACCAAATCTAGCAGCTTCTCAACCTCCGATCTCCTCCTCTCAATCTCCAAAACAAACCCCTGTGACGTCTCAAGTCGTTCCAAGAAAGAACAATAGTCAAACTGATGGAGATAAAAATGTAGATCTAGGAAGTACCCTGGTTACTGCACCACCCAAACAAGATATAGTGGATGGAGGCAAGGCAAAAGTGTCTGATTCTAAAGCACCACCTTCGGTGGCCCAAGCACCATTGACTGTGGCAGTAGCAGCTTCTATCAGTGTTACGGAGAAAGCTGAAGGGGTTTCCAAGCCATTAAATCCAAAAGCATCGTCCCAAGTGGAAGTTTATAAAGTAAATGGGGATGTGAATAATACTCTGTCAGTGATGCCAGGTCAAGCCATCAGTTCTCAACCAGCCAATGGAAATTCAGAAACTTCAGTATCTAAATCCCTGGGATCTAAGCTACAAAGTCCGAAGGATCAAGCGGAAGATGCGGGAAGTAGTGCTGAAAAAGCTCAATCTTCGAGCTCCAAGGAATCCATCGCTTCACCCAGTGTTGCCTCAAAACCTGCTGCAGTTGATTCTGTTGTTCCGACTGTAAAGAAAACTCCTTCTAAACCAGCCTCTACCAACAATTTAACACCTGTTGCTTCTGCTACTAAATCGGCAGGTACTACAAAGGCAATTCCTACCACTGCGAAAACAACAACTGCAACAAAGCTGACGCCTACCGCGTCCAGAGCAACAACTACAGCAAAGGCAACACCTGCTACTTCCAAACCAACGACTTTAGCAAAAGGAACTCCTGCTAATTCAAAAGCAGCCTCTGTTTCAAAGGCAGCTGCGAGTTCGAAGCCCAATACACCCAGCAAATCAACATCTGGTTTCAAAAGGAAATTTAGTGATTCTTCGTCTGGCGAGGACTCTGAATCTGATTCGTCCGATTCTTCCGATTCCGAGACTGAGGTAAGTGAAAGCAAAAAGCCAAGGTTGGTTTCCTCAGCTCCTTCAACTGTCAAAAAGGCCCAAACTGCCTCTGTCAGCAAGGAATCCCCATTGACTTCTAAAAATGCTGTTGGACCAACCAAAACACCACTTAAAAAACCAGTTCTTAGTAAAGCGACACCACAAGCAAAACCTACACCATCAAAAGCAACAGCACCAGCCAAGGCCTCGGTTAAGACCACTGCTTCATCCGCCACCACTAGCAATACACCTGCGAAATCCTACGCCAAGATAAAAAAGCCAATTTTGACATCATTAGAGGATTTGGCTATGAGAGGAGTTCCAGATGTTAAAGAAAATAGCGGAAAACAGGCTGCATCTAGCAGTCAATCCCCAAAGAAAAATATTTTAAGAGATGATTCGAGTTCTGATGAATCTGCTAGTGACAGTGATTCTAGTGACTCGAGTGATGACAGCGACGACAGCGATGATAGTAGCGATGAAGAATCTGCTAAATTTATCAGTATGAAAAAAGTTGCAAACAAACCAGCCAAGAAGAAAGGAAATTTATTTGGTAGTCTCAAACGTTAGGCTTGTAATATAGATGTAATATAAAAGTACCAATCCCAAACATGACGAGTTAGCCAGCATTTTTTTTCCTACATTAATGGTAGTTTATTTATGACTTTCGTCCATCACTTACCAATAACTATTGTGGCTAAACTTTGATGTTGATAGACGTATATATTTGAATGAACAACTAAGTAATGTGCTAATAGAAATCATGGATCGTTGTCTCTTAAGACCTGCTCAAGTGGTGACCTTTTTAAATACCAAAGATCTTCCTACTATGTTGAAAGTCCAGTTAGCGTAACTGATTTCAGGTGGTAAAGTCTGAGTTATCAGCTTCAAGATGCTCTCATATATCTGGGCCACGAATTCCTCGGCCACCTCTGGCAGTTCCAAAAATAATGCACCGACGTAAGACTCAAAAAAATCACCTAAGAACTCTTCCTCGTATATTCTAGTTTCTTCAGCATCTCTGTATTCATGATGCTCACCAGTGAGCAAATAAGGAAGGTACTCCTTGGAAATAATATCTGTTAATACTGGATCATCCAACCCCAAGTGAAGCTTATAAGCAATCGACAATTTTGATAATAAGGTATTGGTTGCCAAAATTGTTCTTAAGAGGTGATAGATGTGTGAGTGCATTCTGCTGTAGTCACCAGCTAGGTACAACTGATACAACAATTTGGTTGATTCTCTAGCTAAGAAAAAATCACCCAAGCCATCTAAGAACGAAAGCTCATATCTGTAAATGTTGTAGTTCTTGGGATTAATATCGTAGCCTAAATCCACAAGCTTCTTTGCGACGTCATGATTCGAATTCAATAACATTCTGTAAGATTCCTTATGCATCAATGCCTTTACAAGAAGCTCCTTGTTCTTGATTCTAGGTAAGGGAGGAAGATGGATCTTGGTATCCTGAGTTTCATGTAGTTTAATGAACTTTGGGTCGTTGTTGTATAATCTATTTTCACAAACCTCCACGGTTGCGAAATAATTCTTTAACACACTATAAGTCTTTTCATCATCTTCATCCATGATGTGATGAGGACGACATTCCAAGTAGGTCAAATTCTTTGTATTGACATAGATATCTATTATCTTGTCGGTAAATTCTTCAACATCAAAGTCAGAGCGGAACAGCTGTAAGTACCCAGTGACTATATAAAGCCACTTACAAGTTCCAATATTATAATTGCAAGAAGTGACTTCAGAATTTGCACCCACTACATTGAGGTAAACATTGGAATTTGTAGACAGGAAAATCAATTCCTTGAGCTTTTTAGATGACAGACTTTCATCGTTCTGTAATTCTCTTTTGATAAAGGTGGTAATATCGTGGACCACGGCTTTGATGGTTCCACCACCACCGAGAAATAATAAATGGTTAAACTTTCTGTATGAAGCCAAACGAACTAGATCAGCACCAAGATTGTATAAATGGCACTTGATCCAAGGAGTGCTTAATAAATTATTAAGTTCCAGAGGAATTAATAATGTCGAATCAGCAGACATTGGTTTTGAGTGTATATGAATCTTTGAATAAATATTCGAATTAATTCCAATTCTTTTAGGGTTTCCTCGTATCATATTAGCAACTTCTTATAGATACTCTTTTTTGCAGACTAATGAAGTGAGTCACAAAAAAAAAAATGTGACTCAGAATAACAAATACGGAAATAGCTATGATTGATAAGTTCTAGAAGCACTTTATATGCTGTCAATTGAGGGGTGGTATAGAATTCGGTGGTCCAACTAAAAGTTATTGCCGATATCTCCAGATTAACAAATATATAGCAGCAAAAGTTGGATCTTCAATAGTAGGGTCTTCAAAAGTTTGGAAGAAGATAATTGAATCAGCTGGATGTAGAGGCACGGTAGCTGGGAATTGGTGGTGTATGCTGGCGTGACTAAGATAGATAGATATAACCAAAACAGATCACGTTCTTATGACTAACCCCACAATTCGATATAGACCCCAATTGAGAAGTCAATTGAGAAGATATGTGGGAACAACAGGGGCAATTAAGCGGGGACAAAGTTTGGCTGGTGGTAATAAGGTGATACTATACTAATACCATGAATCAGGCGGATACTCAGGTTATATTTGTTTATGGGGTCCAGTAAGGCATGGTCACGTCATGGCTTATCGTTAGGGGGTTGTTATCGCACAAAAGCAATCGCGATTGCAAAACGTGGGAAACTAGTTGGTTCATAAGGGATCGGACAGCGGCGTTTCAAGAGGTTTGTGTACGGTGGTAAGAGTCCACGTTGTGTGGGGTGAGCTGAGGGGCACCCTGGTCCAATCGTAGGTCTTTTCTGGCATGACTTTACGTTCACCACATCCTTGGTGTATTGGGATGATATGGGATCAAAATGCGCTTTTTAAGATTGCGAAACAGCTGAAACAGGCCAGGGCCCGGACAGTTTCGGACGATAACAGGCATTGTTACTGGCAGTTTCGCTAGTGATTGCATTTGGGCACTGGTGGCCGTTCACCAACTAGAACAACGCTCCAAGGGTGTGGTATACGCTAGTGTACGGAAGGATTGTGACAATCTAAAGGGCCTAACAATATGAATTAACCAGTCTGTTGTTTATAGTTATGGACACAACCAAAAATCGAATCGGAACAATATTGGGGTACACATAAATACATAAAACAAACATCTTAATAAACTAGAACTTGGTAGACCACTTGTAATTTCTCGCTTTTTGGTTGGATATTTTTACTGTGTGTTTTGGGGCATTTTGAAATATTTCTACAATTTAAAAAATTTAAAAAAAATCCGAAATTACAGAACAGACAAATCAATCGTTCTGTATCATCGGTAACCTGATTCAACTTATTCAAAACATTTTGTTTCCGATAGCTGATAGACTTCCAAAAAAAAGTAGCGACGCAAGTTTCACAACCATGCTACCGTCTGGAGACACCATGACGGAGCATGGTATTTACACCAGGAATCTTCTCGTGTATATGGGTCTTAACCATATTTAAAAATATACGGATTCAGTCAATAATTGTCTATCTTCTAGAGTACTTTAGTGTAATACCTGTAATACCTCTTCCCTATAACCAGCAATACGAACCATACACTAAGCTAGATATTGCAGGAAGATTGTAGGTACGTAATCGTCACGGCTATGACGAAATCGGTTTTTGTGATTTACTTTCAATACAGAGAAAGTGTTTCACAGAATAATCAATACTCAGGCTAACGATATACAGCCTCTTTGTGTCTACGACTTTCTACTTTAGAAAGCCAGATAGTGATAAAGTGCCCAAATTTTATGACAGAAAAGCGCCTGCGTAGCGTAATGGTTAACGCGTTTGACTTCTAATCAAAAGATTGCGGGTTCGACTCCCGCCGTGGGTTCTATGCGGTTTTAGCTCAGTTGGGAGAGCGTCAGACTGAAGAGATTCAGTCACAGTTAATCTGAAGGTCCTGTGTTCGATCCACAGAAATCGCATTTTTTTTTATTTCCTGGTTCTTTTTGTATTGAAAATCATATCCATTCCTATCATGTAAATCGGAGTAGTTCGCATGATAGCAAATTGTCAAAATTAGTTTTTGGTTTATATCTAATTAATTTTGAAGTTTTTTTTCATGATAAAAATCAGTAGAAAGAGATTTTGATTTTCAAGTAACCTTTATACTTTTATGGTTACGAAATATTGTAACAAAAGCAAATAGGTAACCTCCCACTTAGCAATTATTTAGTCCACCTAAAAAAAATAACAATCTTGTTGAGATAGGCATTAAAGATACAAATTTGAACCATTCCTTAACCGAATTCTAATATGAGAACCGAACCCCCTGATCGTTATACTATTCAATTAATTTTGATTGGGTTAACATTTATATTATTATTAATCTTACTCAATTATTATCCCTGGTGAGGGTTATATATATCATAAGTATTATAATCAATAATCTATATTAATTATTTTCAAAATGTGATACTTGGCCACCTTCTTTAAATTAATTCAAGATATTAGGGATACGTTTATTTATTTAATTATATATATTTATAATTGATTTTGTTTGGTATGTTAACCTTGGATGAGACTGGTGAATTTTGTTGAGTTTAGCCCGCCGGTGAACTTCACATCTAATATGCTCGAGCAGTCAAATAATGAGTTACACTGATTACTGTTTCTCTATAATAAAAGACTTATGGATTTCCTCTATCACTCAAGCACACTTTTGACAAAAGAAATGATCACTCCCATTGCCATTGGATACTATTTAATTCTAAATAGAACATGTTTTTTTTTTATTTTGCTGGCTTATAGTATGTTAGGTTTTCTTATCTTTAAAAGAGTGTCCATTTGCACCCAGAAATGATACATTTGAAGTATCTCTTTGATTAACTCGGAATAGAACCATTAAGGACCTATTTCAATTTTTGCAAATTGCTTAGAGGCTTCTTCAAGGTGCTTTACCCATATCAATCACTTCAAAAATCATATCCTTCCTAGACTTGTTAACTCTTAGTAAATTAGAGAAATACAATAGAGAAATACAATTGAAAAGACGGTGCTGATCAAATTAGTGGATGAATAATTAAATTTCTCATGATCAGTGAGAATCGTCTATTTTTAATATATATTTTGTAGAAGCAGTAAAGAACTGCGGGTGGATAGTGGGTATGACATGACAAAAAAAAATTCACTAGGAGGCTTCGATTGTTTGTGGAGAGTTGTTTTCTGATTCCAAGTGCAGCTTGCAGAAGTTTCTCAAGTCCAAAAACTGAGATTTTAAGAAATGATCAAGTGACTCCTCACTGATTTTAAGCTTAAAATTGCACAAGTAAAGAAACCCCACTTCGATTTTCAACAAATCCTTTGTGGAAACACCACCGACGGTAGCAAAAGCTTTTTGTTTTTGATAGACGTCTTCCAAATGTTTAGTAGAACAACGAATAGATGCAAGAATGAATCGGTAAGCATTCATTTGAGTTAAAGGGATGATATCAAATAGAATGGATAATCTAAAAATTAATAATGCGGAATGGATATATGACGAGACTGAAATAGATGAGGAATAAGTTTTGATACGAAGTAAGAAATCTATAAGCAGCAAGGACGGTAATTTTAACAAATTGTAAGATTTTAATAGATGGGATCTTTGCACTAAACGTTTTGTTTGGTAACTCAACAAGAACTCTTTTTTCAATACTTCGGGAGAACAAGAATCGATGGGGACGATTTCTCGGGATAAATCTATGGATTTGAGTAGCTGATCTAGCGGGATGTAGGGAGGTTCTGATTCTAGTTCTTCATCTTGGGAATCAGGAGTGGTTTCGGAATAAGTGGCGGAAGATTCCAGATTCAAATTGAAGAAGTTTGGCTCACTCAACCTGGATGATTTCAATGGAGGAGAGTCAGGAGGGGTTGATGATGAGGAAGAGGTAAATGGACCCGATTCGGCAGGAGGTGTGTAACTGGCAAGATCGATGGAGTACTTTGCCAATTGGGCGGCTCTAAATTGAGTGAGTAAATGAGGGTGTTCTTGTAATTTAATGATATCCTGGAGAGTCTGTGATAATATGAGAATGGCATGGAACACATGGAGCCTGTTGATGTTTTTGATACCATGGGTGAAGTCAAAAAGAAGCTCGTCAATGTCACATTCATCGATTCCAGTCGGGTCATCAACAAATGTTTCCACCGGCGGTTTTAAAGGTATATCGGAAGCGAAAGACATCTGTTAATAAGGGAGGAGGGGAGGAGGGGGAGGAGGG
>JAKTXG010000167.1:0-12293 GCA_030561385.1 Suhomyces bribrorum | reverse complement strand
CGATTTTGGTTCCGCACCCAAAAATGGTTGGTGGAGGTACCAGAGTCTTTATGTGATTGTAATTCGGTTGGTCCACTACGTCTTCTTAGCATTGTTAGTACCTTTGGTTGTTACCTTTATCAACCCCATCAGATCACGGTGCACGTGAACACAAATTCATAACATCCACACTGGACCCAAATACCCCATATCACCAAACCACCTATACTACCATTTCCGACCAGCTGCTTTAAACCGGGGTTTATGTGGCGATGATCGACTTGGCTCCTGGCGAGACTCATATAGCCCTCCGACGGGGCACCCTCGAATTCTATCATCGGGCCCTATTCCATATCTCATTGACTTACGACCAAGAGGTGCCGCTATTGATATCGGATATTACACATAGCACCGACGTGGGGCTCATCTATGGGTCCTCGATGTCTAAAGGCACCATAATTGTCAACAACCATCCTATCAATAAGGTACGAGTATTTGGAAAGGTGATCAGTAGTTTCTACGTCAACTCCGAAATCCCCAATAATAGCGCTTATATGTTGGTTCTAGATGATTCTTCAGGAACACATCTGACCATAGTTTGCAAGATCACCCTGAACGTTTTCAAAAAAGCAGGTCTTCTCCTTGAAAAAGTATATGGGAACATCTTGGAGGTGACAGGTACCATCCAGTATTATAGAGGAAAGTACGAAATCATCGTGCAGGGTATCATCACTACATACACTAGGTCACCAGATCTTGATTTAGAAGTAGATCTTTGGAAACAACGATTGGATTATCGTAAGCAAGTGCTTAGCATCCCCTGGTGTGTCCAACATACCATTCAAAAGAATACTAATCCTGTCATACACACATTTGATAACAAATACCAAACAAGAAAGCACCACCGCGAGAAGCTTGCATTTAGAAAATTCGACGTCCCAATCTTGGTGCAAGAAGATAGTTTGCTTGTACATGCTCACAACTTGGAGGGTGACTCTGATGTGGAAATATTGGAGGTAAGACAAAAGCCTATGCGCATAGTAACACAGTTTCAAATCACGGTTGAGCTTTTGAAATGGATCTTTCGGTCCAAATTCCAACTGTTCAAATTGATCCAAGTATATAAAGATCCCCATATCTCCCATCTATTGGAACTACTAGTGGATTCATACCTGGCACTCACCGAATTAGGGGACCAAGACCCTATCCTCTACAAGCCTGTTCATCAGAAGAAAGGAATCCTTTTCCACCGAATACGACACTATTTAACATCTTGTCAGTTGATCAAAGTAACTAAGAGCCAGAGGGTCCGTTCTACCAACTTGAAAATATTATACGATCACCTATCACAATGTTGTCTGGTGATCAAAACTAGCATGGTCAAAGATCGAGAGACCAAATTTTTGGATGTATCCAATTATTTGGCTACTATCAAGGCTCGAAACATTATCTCTGGAGATATTGATATTAAACTTATCAATGCCATTATTGATTATATTGTGGGAGACGATTGGAACGAAAGAGACGCCTGGAAGTACGACGCAAAACTGGCCCTGTGGGCCTATATACATCCATCTTAACTCAATAGTGCTTCATCCCTCGCTGATCGGTAAATCATCCTATTAACCGCTCAGAATCACACAGTTGGTGATGTAAGTTATAAGACTTATTTGTTAGTGCCCCCATTACACAGATTACCCGATTAGGTTGGTTGGTTTTGTACTATCAAGTGATAGTGCACGATATCGGAGATTTCCGTAAGATAACATTTATCAACTCCATCCTTCTTTACCACTCCATGTCTGTTGATCCAATCACCTGTCATATCTTAGACACATACCGGGGCAAGCCTGCTAGTGGTGTGACGTGCCACATTTACTATGTCGCCCCATTGATCACCAACGGAAATGATGAAAACGCATATGATCTAAAGTCAAGCAAACCTTTCGCCATGAACAAGACCGATGGAGATGGTAGAATTAAAAAATGGGTGCTTAGTCCTGAACTCGATGTACCCACCAAAGAGGTACTAGGAATCAGTGGGTCATCCTCCCAACTTCTGTGGTCTGATTTAAAGCCAGGAATCTATAAGGTCAAGTTTCTCACTGGAAAATACTTCTTGGGCACCAGTGACCCATCGGAGTTGGCATCAAGGACGTTCTTCCCGTTTGTAGAGATCAATTTCCAAATCAAAAACCCTCCAGATGCGCATTATCATATCCCATTGTTATTATCGAATCACAGCTATACTACTTATAGGGGAAGCTAGATTAGTGATGGGACCTGGATTCAAGTGTATTCCGACACAAAGTGAGCCAATTTGTAGGATCACGATATATTATCTATTACTGCATTTATCTGTTAACTGGTAAGCCTATTTGTAGATTTTGGTTATTATTATAGTCTATTTACTGTTCTAAACCATGGAGATAATTTTGGTCCACCTAATAAAAGAAATGGGTATTATATTTCGAACTCTCGTGTACCAACATCTCATTGCACTTGTATTGGTTTAACTCAATCTTGATCTTGTTGATCTCAGAAGATTCGGTCAATGTATACTGAGTTACCGATTTGTTGTAACGCTTGTACATATCTGGAGCATACGTTTCATTGATCGAGATCTTATGCGAGAAAACCACTTTTTTGCCATTGGCAGCATGATCATTACTTCTTTTGAGAATCGAACTGGATGGAGCTTCAGCAAACAATTTGGTTTGGTTCTCGAAATCTTCAAATTGCTTGACATCTATCTCGAGGTATTTAAAGTCCTTGAATTGCTTGATATATTTCAAATGTCCGGGAAGCGATCTTCTACGATAATCCGACTGGTCATTGAAAATTGTTCTCAATTGTTCACTGGTCACCGTGATTTGACCATTTTCGTCAGGCTCATCAAACTGCCACATTTCATAATTATTATCAAATCCTTCTGTCTTTGCATTCAATTCACTGTTTTCGATACTTGACCAGTTGAATTCGCTTTGCAAAAACCGAATATTGTCATCAATATAAATATCTTCCGACAATGGACGTACCCCCTTCTGGTATTCCACAAGTGGAAAAGTAGTAGTTTCATCATCACCCTGTTTATCTTTGATTTGCTGATCCTTAATTTGGGCAATAGTTAATTCATCATCTCGTAAAAATGGAGTGGAAGGTCGTGGTCCGGCTGCTTTGGATACTCCCACCAGATCATTTTCAGTCTCTTCGAGTTTCTCATCAAACGTCAACATCATATCTTCAAACATACTTTCTTCTCTTTCAATGCTTGGTAATCTGGTTAACTCGGGAATTTCCATTATCGAATCGGGTCTGGCTGGAAGTTCTTTGTTTACAACAGCATCCAGTGGATTTGGATCTGTTGGAACTGGTTCCAGTTTTTTCCTTGATTTACCGATCTTTGCAGATTTTAAGTTGGCCAATGAGAATGATCTTTTATATTTGGAAGAATTGCTCGAATTCATAGATTTGGAATCCATGGATGGTGCTGGTGGCCTTGATACTAATTCAGGTGATGATTTTATGGACTTGCTGCCTAAACCGCCATCATTGCTTTTGTTTTCAGCTAGAGGGGAGGTCTTGGGTTTGTTACTAGTAGAAAACATTTTTTTAAGAAAAGACCGAAAATTGTTCTTCTGGCTGGGAGGAGTGTTCAAGTTGGACATTGACTTCGATTTAGTTTTGGATTTGAGTGCACGCTGTGGCAATTCCAATTTGGGTTCTGAAATAGATGATTTGGGTTGAGAGGGCTTTGGAAGTTTGGAGTCTATCATCCCAACCATCGATCTTTTAGGAGGAACTGATGCAAACGAAGTTTTAGAACCTTCATTGATGGAATATAAATGCAAAGACGACAGTGTCGATAAACTGTCCTCTTCTTTAATAGTTGTAGGTGGTTTCAAATCATCATGAAGTGTGGAATTAAATGCAGTTGGAGTTGAAGTGGGGGCTGGCGAACGAACAGGTGAAGATGTAATAAGATCTACCGGGAATTCTTTACTAAGCGGTGATGTTGGTACCTTTTCGACTTTTTCAGGAGATTTGATAGATTCGCCTTCCCCTTTAATTAATGAATTGAATGAACTGATAGATGAAGAGGTTCTATCATGCTTTCTGATTTTCAGTCCACCAATCACAATCACATCTCCACGAGGTGGCACTTCGGCTTGTTTATCATTGAGGAATTTATTGAATTTATCATCGGAATGGAAATCAAAGAATCTAGAACTTCTGGGTGTCGAAGGTGATGGCGATACTTCTTTGTTTCGATTTTTGATGGGGGTCGACTGTGTATCATTTAGTTTCACACCTGTAGTTCCATCATCTTCAAGATAATCATCATCAATTGTTGGATCTGGTAAAGAATCCACTTTAGAATCATTGTTGAAACTCAGAGAAATTGGATCCAATTGTTCATCAGTGGGTGAATTTATAGGAGTACTATATATATCTTCTTCGCTACCAGTAGCATTCACGCCCAATATGTGTGGTGGCTCTTTAATTCCCAATGGATTGGATGGGTGTGTAGAGTTTGTATTGGTCTTGGAAAGATTTTCTTCACTTACTTCATTGAGAGTACTTAAATTATCGTCATTAGTTTCATTATTGTTGTTTCCGTGGAGTTTCAAATTTTCGTTTGAAATTACCTGGACTTGTGATTCGTCCGAATGCTTTGATGCAACTTTATCATTAAATTGATTACTATGTTCTCCATCATCTAAGTTTTCGTGTTTTTCGTCATTAAGTGCCTCGCCGATTCTGTTCGAATTGGTATCCTTAGGTTCGTCCTTCATTGCTTCGTTCTTTTCTTGTATAATTTCTCTCACCTTTTCAGGTGAAGTTGTATTTCCGGGAACAACTATGGGGATTACATTCTTCGTATCATCGGTATTGATAGACGTGGTAGGAGTGTTTGACATGGAACGGTTTAAGTTGGTGTGAGACACACTCGAAGGGTCAGTGATGGTTACTGAGACTGATGTGGCACTCGTTGAAGTGTATGCCGAAGAAGAAGAAGAAGAAGAAGACGTAGATTCAGTTCTGGTAGCGTAGTCATCTGGATTTTGTTCACTTGGCAAAACAGGATCAATTTTTGATTCTGTCACATATGCAGAGGGGGATATTTCAACCGAGGAGCCAGAGTCTACGAACGAGCTCGAGGAGTTATTTTTGTTTGATGCTTTCACGATGTTGTTCGATTGGAGCTTTTGGAATTGAGGTTGATTTTGATTATATGGGCTAAACCCGGCTCTGATATTGGTAGAGCTTCCATTATTATGATGAGAAACTAAGCTGTTATTTCGAGAATTTGAATGAAATGGCGACGACACGTTTGAAGGGATAGAGTTGGATCTCAGATTGGACACATCGGTATTAATTGTAATATTAGTGGCAATATCCAACTTACTTGACCTAAGATTCTTTGCCAAATTTTGCTTATTTAACTGCTTGATATTATTGTAAGAGTTGGATTTCTGGATTGCAGGGTGTGACATACTAGGAGAAACCATAGTATTCAACGATTGAAGGGACAAATTCCTAGGAATGACTGAATCTTGTGAGTTTGTATTTGAGTGCATGGAAAGCGAAGAAGGAGATGAGGTTATGGACGAAGGGGGACCCGAGCTAGGGGGAATGACTAGAAATTGTTGCTGCTGTTGCTGATAGTGCAGTTGGAGGTGTGGATGTGGATGTGGATGTGGCAGAGGGGGTTGGGGGTATGGTTGAGTATACGTAGGCTGTTGTTGAGGATATCCATGTAAGGAAGCATTAGAAGAAGAGGTGGAGACTTGACTGGACAACGAGTTTGCTCTTTGAGAAGAATTCACCTTGTTTGGTCTGTTCCTCTTTAAAGGGGTGAGTCTTGGTCTAAACACCTCACCATTTGGAAAATAGTAAGTTCCAGCATTAGTCTTGTGAAAACTATCAGTTGCAACCGGTGCAACCGGAGTATTCAAATTGCTGGGGACTTTTTTTGCTGATTTCTTCATAAATTTAGTATCCATGGACATCAAGTTGTCAGTTGAAAGGGATCTTGCTGAAGGAGATACTGTGAGAGGAGGTGCACTTGAATTCGTGGTGGCCAAAGAGGTTGACGAGCCTTTTCTTGAGAGCCTGGGAGTGCTCTGGTTGGTGAGCTCAGTCATAACGAACGGAAACGAGTTAGCTGGAGAGTAAAGGGCACCGAGGGCTATAGCAAGTTTTGTTTCAACACAATGTAACTCAGGGGATTATGAATATATATCAATAAAAAAAAAATAAAATATAAAAATCTTAACTTACACGACTTGGATGATCAAAAAAGGTACCCGAAGAACACAAGTAATGATGAAGATAGAAGAAGTAACGATAGGATAAAGTGGGTGAAAAATTCAATCGCCACTTTGCTTTTGATTATAAGGTGATTGCCTGGTTTCAAGTTAATATGCGTCGGGTGTTAACTGGTTCCCAAAAAAAAAAAAGTTGGATAACCTTATATTAGCAATCGGCTGGAGTTGAAAACTGTAGTAGGGATGTTTTGAAGGATAGCGGATCAAACAGGGGTGGGGAACGAGGGGTATGTATAAAGTATATATAAATATATAAAGTATATATAAATTGGAGATAAAATTAACCAGGGACTACCCAAAAAAAAAAAAAATAACTGATATCAAAGCCTGGATTGTTTTGGTTGTTTTGAGACACCAAGTGGCCAGTTATGAGAAATACTGTATGTTGAATAGGGATAAGGCGTAGAGATACGGGATGAAAAAAAAAAAAAAAAAAATACACCGAAAGGGTGTGGGTGGGAAGGCAGGATCGGGTAAAGTAGAAAGGCTAGAGAGGGCTTATAGACCTGTGAATACAGCCCCAGGTGGTTGGAAAAATAACTTGTTGTGAACGGCGGGTATTCTCCCGAAACAGAATGGTTTCGGAACTGATGGGATCGCGAAACGGATATGGCATTAGTTTGTTAAAATGCGGAAGTTTGAGGGGGTTTTGTACGTCTATTGAAAAAATATTATCGATCTTGATGGGGGTAAGGGGGTGGGTCCCAAACTAGATCACCACTTCAACTAATTGACCATCTGGAGTATTTTTCAGTCTAATCCAATTATCACCAATTAATAATGTGTGTGGGTATCCGTATGCAGTGCATCCACTTTTACTAACGGTAATAATTACCAATAGGCCATGTTTTGGTCGTACTTGGTTAAACAACCCCGAACTCATCAAGAACCCCAAAGACCCTGATGGGGATTGTTTATGCACCTTTAGTGATACATCACACGGTTTTTTTTTTTTTTTTTTTTTTTAATCCTCGGTACTCACAATAGCCCTGATGGATGGTCGATTTGAGTGAGGCTCAGACCTGGACCTTAACCTTAAATCGGTCTCTTTTTGTACTTTCAAAGCAATCATCTGACGTGAACATTGGCGCACTGGTGAATGTATTGCAGTTTTCGGGGGACCCAGATCTAGGGGACCGTGTTTTGAACAAAGTGCATGCATATTAGTAACTGTAACTGTAATTGCATTTTGCATTTTGCAAATGGGTGCGAATTTGACACCATTTGTGTCAAGCCCATAGCTCTAGACATCTTGCCTTGATGCCACTATGTTCAATTCGCCACTTCTTGCCTGTCTAGTGTTTCTAGTTTGCGTTGAATCGGTATCGTTACAACATAACCAAAAAAGAGACCCTGAAAAGCCCCAAACTGCCTCGATACAATATGGGTTCCTGGCCCCAACTAACGGTACTCATCCCTCTAGTGTTACGCCTGTCCTGAGTATCACAGGGCCAACAGCATGGCTTTCTTATTCCGGCCCATTCGGTCCCACTGGTCCAGATACCCCTGAGCAGTCTTGGGTACAACAATACTGTGCGTTCAAAACTACTACTCCACTTCACTCACTAAACTCTTTTTCCTCGGTGATTCAGCTGGCCCCAGATTCTCCCAATCATCTACAATCAGATCCACTCAATTCGACCACTTACACGAACAGTGAGTTCGATGTCTACGAATTCATTGATTACCTTGTAACCGTGCACCAATTTGACCTAGAAGACGTGTTATTTCTCAACAATGAGGGCCTAGATTATGGTTTTGAGGAAATAGAAAGAGAGTTGGATAACCTCAACCAACGTCGAAAAAGAAAGAATAAAGTCATAGATATTCATGGCGAAGACGACTATTTTGAGAGTATGGCAAGTAAATTTTCAATTAACACGAATATATTGTTATTACCAATTTTGCTAACTTTCGTTTCTTATATCGGATTTTTCTAAGATTTTCAAATTGGTAGATGATAATCTCCACATAATCAACATGAAAATCGATTGATAGGGACTGAATTCAGAACCTAAATATTTTACATATTGGTCATGCAATGGGACCCAATCCCGGCGGGAACTCTTGGCGTCAAACGTTGATTTTCTCTTGAGTAAAGAGTTCAACTCTTCGTTTGAATGAACATGATCTTTGATTCGCTTCAAGTGTTGTGGCCGTTTCTGTAAGTATCGGGAAACACCTCTGGCAATCCCCAAATCATCGTGGGCGAAAACATCTAATTCTCTAAGCGTAAATAACGCAAACATTTTGGCCGACCATATGCCAATACCTTTTAATTTGACCAATTCTTCGATAATAACTTCAGTGGGTTTGCTGTAAAATTCTCTCTTTGAAAGATTGGATTCTGGGTCAGCAAACACTTCACTAATGTGGAAAGCATACTTTGTTTTGGGCCCAGAAAATCCAGCTGACCTCAAATCCTCAGGGGTTAGCTTCAAGGCATTTTGAGGACTAATTGGATTAGCCCCAAAAAGGGCCTTATATCTGATTTCAATTGCTTTTGCTGCTGATCCGCTAACTTGTTGAGCTAACACACTAGTTATGAGAGCGTACCAGTAAGAATTCACGAACTCTTCATCTGATAATTTGGGAATCTCTTGCTTTTTGAATTGATAGAAATTATCATACACTATACTTTGGTACAAAGAAGGGTCCTTGGCTATGATATGTTTCACGCCTATAATAAAATCAGGGGAATGGTACTCAATGAATGACTTGGGTAGACTGTAGTCACTAGGAATGGTTATATGAGTTACCATATCCTCGATGTAGGTTTTTGGTGCGGGTGGTTTCTTGGTCTTTGAGGTGGGCTTCTTCACCTTCGACGTTACTTTTGGGGTCTCAATCTTTATGGTTTCAACCTCGACTGTTGCTGAATTGGACTTGGCCCGCGTAAGTGCTACCATGCTTAGAGGAAATATAGTTAATTGTCGGAAGGCTTGTTTGCTCAAGTAGTTGGCGCCAATTTTTAGCAACATCTTTGGTGCCTTAACCGTTTTGGGGTCATAATAATTCCAGGCGATTACAAATCAAATAATGACTTTTTTTTTACCTTATTGATCAATCGCCTTTTCAGATTGTATGGGTATACTGATACTGTACAATAACTACCAATTATTCAATAGACCACAACTCTACATGTAGAAGACATAGCGAACTCGATAAGCCGGTTCAGGGCCGGCTTTCACCCTAAATAGCACTTGTTTAACAGCGCGGGAGCACTGTCAGAATACTTAAGCATACCTAAGAGTACACTGTTCAACCCTTCGTCCGCTAACAGGTTTCAGGTCCCAGTTATCTCATAGTTGCCACCCCGAATATCAAAACTGAAAACAGAACGCGATCACGTGACACTCCATTTCTTAGAAGTACTGATGTTCCATAACCCCATCCAACATACCACCATGACATCTCGGAAAAAGCCGTTGGAAGGGCTACGGTTCTGCTGTACTGGTCTTGTCACCAATAAGCGTCTGCAATTAGCAGAGCTGATCGAGGCCCTCGGAGGGACTCACTACAGTGACTTGATGAGTGATGTCAACTACTTGATAGTGGGGAAGCGAGACACTGCTAAATATGAATTTTGCATTAAAAAGAGACATGATATCCGATTTCTTGATCCCGAGGTAATTATCAATATTCATTCATTATGGGTAAAAGGAGAGGATGAAAATGCCAAACAATTGCAACTAGATCATCAATTGTATCCTGTTTTTGATGATATTAATGTATGTTTTGCCAGAATAGAATTTAGCCCTGGAGAATTGAGAAACCTATTTAAAAAGGATCTGTTTCGATATAGAGCATTGAAGAAGTTGAAACTTAACGTGGAAGATTTTCTTACTGCAAAAAATTTAATGAGTATAGTCAAGAAACACGGAGGTGTATCCACCGAATCATTAACATTGGCAAATACCTGTGTTGTTAGTACTGAACAATCTGGCAGAAGATTTGACAAAGCACAAGAATGGGGTAAACCCGTGGTCCATCCAATATGGATTTTCGATTCTGTGATTCGAGGAGGAGTTCTTTTATACGAAGATTATGGACTTGATTGCGATGATTATAGTGGGTGCGATGTGTGGGACGAAGTTATAAATGGCCGTGTTAAACGTACAGTTGAAGAACCGCGGATGAAGCTCCCTAAGAACAACCAGGTGTGGGATTCCATAATGGAAAACAAGCACCTGGTGATTAAAGTCACCAATTCTGTATGGGATGACGATAATGACGAAGAAGAAGAAGAAGAAGAGAAAGAAGAGAAAGAACCCGCAAATAATGAAATACGGCCAAATATAGATCCACCCAAAGACAATGTCTCTGAAAAACTATTTCTGAGAATGAAATTCCTATTGATTGGGTTCAATAATCATGAAGCTTCAGTGCTAAACAAAGTGATTCGAAACCATGGTGGAAAAATCACCAGTGATACAAATGACGAAAATATTACCCATGTAGTACTTCCGTCTTCCAAAGGAACCCAATCATCACAAATGCTTCGTATTTTATCACCAAGCATGAAATCAAAAATTAGTAAGGGAACAGTATTTGCAGTCACAGAATGGTTTTTGGAACGATCCATTTTTTATAAGAACACAACTATAGATAATTGGAGTCGTCCAATGAAAGGATTGGTGCCTTCTTCTCGGAAATTTAAGGTTTCAATCACTGGGTTTACAGGGATTGAACAATTGCATACTGAAAAATTGATTCAAAACTTGAATTTTGAATTCAATGAATCGTTGACTTCAAAGGTCGATATTTTAGTGGTCAATATCAATTTGTTTAAGGACGTTTTGATAAAAAACTCGCCACGATTATTCCAATACAAGTATTCCAAAGTGATAGAGTGTCCTACTTATCAACAAGGAGGGGTTTCAGTTGCCGAATTATCATCAAAAAATAAAATAAATGCTGCAAAAAAATGGCAAATCCCGGTTGTTTCCATAGCATACATATGGGAAATCATGGAGTTGTCAACAGGCAAACCCAAACAAGTATTACCTAACATCATGGACCTAACTTGGTGTTTATTCTCGCCAGCACAAGCCAGGGCCAAATCACTAATGGAGTATGTCAAGACCATGAACGAACAGAATACACCTACATTTACTGAGACCAATAGCGAATTTTCAATTGAAATCAAAGAAACTGAATCTTCCAAAAGATCTCAAGATAGCGAAAGTCTCCGTTTACCATCACCCCGGAAGGCCACCAAACGGCAAAAGTATGGTCGTTTGGCAGGTCTGAGAGATTCACTGACATTAATAGACAAACTACAGCAAGCGGGGGATATCGAAAGCGACGCTACCAATCATCAAAAAAATACCGAAGATAATACCATTAATAATGACGATGACAACGACAACGACAACGACAACGACAACGACAACGACGGTGATGACCATCAACGTATGAACTACGACGTTACCAACGATGACGAAGATATTATGACCCAGGTAGGTTACCAGAACATCGAATCTGCGCGCAACGATCAGGAGTTACTCAAGAAACTTGGAGACGATGGGTTGCACCAGCAACCAGCACGACGCCTCCGGGACGTCAAGAAGCCTGCAAAGTATACTAGATAGACAATTGCCTCCCATACATAATGGTTCTTCGCCATTTCACTAAATGTAAATCCATATCCCACAATGTAGAGTAGACGGAGGCCTTATAGTCTGCTAGGGCTTGGACCCTATTCTCACTCACAGCACGTGCTTTGTGACAGTGAGGCATTGCCACCAGCTCAACTGAAAAAATTTTCAGGCCGCCCCGGGGCCGACGCAGTCTCTGGTCTCACATAAAAAGTGGATTAGTTGGCACTATTTCTTCTTTTCCCTTTTTCTTCATACAGTCAATCTAACAAAAATGGGTAAGGAAAAAACTCACGTTAACGTCGTTGTTATTGGTCACGTCGATTCTGGTAAGTCTACCACCACCGGTCACTTGATTTACAAGTGTGGTGGTATTGACAAG
>JAKTXG010000166.1:0-12404 GCA_030561385.1 Suhomyces bribrorum | reverse complement strand
CAACAAATCAAGTGTAGTGATATGAGTGATATCAAATAGATAATTGCCGCCGACTAGTAGAAGCTGGGCCAGGACAGCCGTGTCTGGTGGTAATGATTTGGGGATGAAAATAGTGCAAATGTTTTAAACGAGCCAGCTAGATCGAATCATCACCGGGATTTCACCCATTAATATCACTTAAACGGGCCAAAAACATACCCACCTGTTTCCAAACCGCTTGATACCGCTGGATACCACTGGATACACCTACTTTTCACCTACTTTTCACTTAATTCTCACCTATTTATTACCCATATCCCGCCTAATTACCCGCCAACCATCACAATGGTCACATTTTTCCGCTCCTTCAAGGATAGTGTGCTTGGAAAGTCGCCCACCGACGCTGTCCAGGCCCGGCTCTACCTCAAATTGGATTGGTTCATCCTCTCGTACGTGTGTTTGATTTACTGGACCAATTATCTAGACAGATCCAACCTCGGAAACGCATATGTTTCGGGAATGCAAGAAGATCTTCACATGAACGGCAACCAATACAATACCATGGTCACCTGCTTCAACGTGGGGTATATCGTAGCATTGGTGCCCCACAACCTCATTCTCCTTCGAGTACGTCCTCGTTACTGGCTCTGCTTCTGCGCTTTTGCCTGGGGGATCCTTACGCTATCGATATATAAAGTCACTTCATATCGCCAAGTCTATGTGATCCGGTTCTTCGTGGCCATGTTTGAGTCCGTGACATTTAGCGGCACCCACTTGATTCTTGGGACGTTTTATCGGGAAGAACTTCTCTCTTTTCGTACTGCAATCTTCACCAGCTCGGGGCTTTTGGGGTCTATTTTCTCCTCCACCATCCAAGCTGCCATCTATAAAAACATGGATGGATACAATGGGATTAGAGGATGGCGGTGGTTGTTCATTGTCGACTTTTTGATCACCATCCCCGTGGTCATCTACGGTTTCTTTGTATTCCCCGATTTTCCTGAAGTGTCCAAGCCATTTTACTTGACCAAACAAGAGCACGAGCTCTCCCAAATCTTAGCACCTAGGCCCCACAAAAAGTCTTTTGATTGGTCTGTGTTCAAACGGGTGTTTGCTGACTGGAAATGGTATCTCTTTTCGCTTCTATGGGTATTTGGAGGAGAAAATGAATCGTTCGGAAGCAATTCCATTTTTGCAATTTGGCTCAAGCACTTTGGGTACTCGGTAGCTGACCGTAACCACTACCCCATGGGTGTATATGCGGTAGGGATTGCGGCCACCATCGGAATGTCCGTTTATCTCAATTATTCTGGAGGAAGAACCCACTGGAAATGTGGTTTGTTCATTGCAGCTGTGGTGATCATCTCCGCTGTGATCTTCCTTAGCAATCCAGCTTCAGACCCTCATGTTTTCGCTTCTCAGTACTTGAGTGGAGTATCTTATGCTGGCCAGACAGTGTTTTTCGCCTGGGCCAATATTCTCAGTAAAAATGACCTCCAGCAACGTGCCATCATCTTGGGATCCATGAACATGTTCAGTAATGCTGTAAATGCATGGTGGTTGATTTTGTTTTATGCGGTTGAAGATGCTCCTAAATACATCAAGGGAAATTGGGCAATTATCGCCACAGGAATTGCCAGTGCAATAGTGGTGGTAATAATCAGGTACCTCGAAACAAAAACCGTGGCCAACGAATCGGATATTGAGGACGATAAGTGCCCCATTTCCCCCGTCAATAGTGGACATGCCAAAGCCTGAGTCCATCACGGAAATCTTCCAAAAGATTTATTTGAGTAGAAGCTGCACCATAATCCAACCACGTCTTTCAATCCTGATACTTAATACTGTTGACTTCTTATTTGAACAATAAGATTAGCTTCCAAACCGCTCTATGCAAAAATATCATTGATGAATTTATGACATATTTATACATTGCACATAATTACTTAATAACTCCACTCAGATATTGTGTCTTTACACCCTATTACGATTATATACAATTCCATTCAAGATTCCACAATTGTCCTTCATTATTAGTCGATTCCATTTGATATTCAATTATTGTCCTTCATTATTAGTATCTTTAAAGAGCCAGAAAATTCTGTGAATAATTCACCAAGTTTAATATTGAATAGGTTACTTTAATATCCTCAATTCATAAATATGAAACCAGCACAATAATTACCTTTCAAAAAGGAGTCTTCTTGCAAACTAGTGTATAATTGAATGGTAATATAAATACATATACATATAATTACAACTCACACTTACTTACTATCTTATTAAATATTGCTTATGGCTATTAGGTTAATTATTTAATCAAGTATAATTTCATTTAGTTGATTGTTATATTAAATTTTATGCTAATAATTGATTCAAGATTGAACAAACAAACCCAATTTTCACACGGTTGTTCACTAATAATACATTCCACCGGGCCCAGTCTATATACAAAGGCTTCAAGAAGCTATTTATTGGCCATATCCAGCTCAGCTTCCTGAAACATTTTAAAAATGTGGTTGACATCGTCTCTCATGCTCACTGTCAACTGGACCAAGTCTTCGTCCGAATGGTTATACATTATACAATTGGCAAACATAAGCATGACATCTCGTTCCAACTGCTTGATCAGCTGGTACTGTGGTGGGTCCAGTTTCAGCTTCACTGCTTTAAGGATACTCTTTAAGTTTTTGGGCTCGTAGATCACATCATAGTAGTCGGGGGCATCTCGCTTATTGACCGCTTGCAAGAATGGTGAAGAGTACCTGTGTGCCTGGATACTATTGATGAGGTTGACGGCGATGTTCTGGAACCGCTTGCGCTGGTTGGTGTTGGGATACGGCGATCTTGACCTCTTTCTGGACGTTGGCTCGGGTGTGGACATTGAAGAAGCGGGGGCCTTGGTGTCTTCAGATGCTGGCTGGGGTTCTGTTTCGGAAGCAGGGTTTTCTGGCTCCAGCTCTTGTTCCTGAAGCTCCATACGAACATCTTTGGTATCTTCATCTTTGGTATCTTGTGCACCATGCTGGAGTTCTTGCTGGAGTTCTTGCTGGAGTTCTTGTTCTTCTTGTTCTTGTTCTTCTTCCACATCATCTTCTTTCTTTATATCTTTCTTTTCTTTTGCCTCTACCTCTTGTACATCTTCTTCGTGTTCTTCTTGCACATCATCTTCTTCCTCTTCGTCCTCTTCTTTTTCAGGTGCCTGGAGTTTCTGCTTCGGTTCCTTGACTTCGACTTCACCCAGTTCAGATACCGTAGATCCCTCGACCTCTAGCTGCTGGCCACTCTTTTCGTCAGCATTCTCGGCCTCTGGTTCTCCTTCATCCGTCTCTTTAGTTACGCTTTCCGGAACAAGCTCCACCTCATCGTCTTCACCCATATCCTGGTCCACCTCATCGTCGTTATGGTCATTTGCTTCGCCAATCTCACTTTTTGGACTCTCGTCGTCCTGGTTATCATCCTCTTTCTCGTCTTCTTGGTCTTGTTCAGCCGTTTCGGCCGTTTCAGCAATTTCAGCCATTTCGGCCATTTCGGCCATTTCAGTCTTTTCTTCTGTTTTTTCCCCCACTTCGTGCGCTATTCTGTCTTGCTCCTCCTTCTGCTGCCGGGCCAGTCGCACCTGCTTTCCAAGTTCGTTGATCTGGTCCACTAGCGTCTGGGTGTGCCTGACAGCCGCTGCCACCACAGTCAGTTTGACCATGTCTTGATACTGGCCGTTTTTGGCAGTGATCACGAAGCGGTCGTTGGAAACGTCGACGTATTTGGCAAAGCTGCCGCTGCGCACCGCCGCCACCAACTCCTGCTTGGTGATGGCCTGGTGGCCGGGTCCTGGACCGTATTTGGTGGTGTACCCGTACGTGAGCTGCTGGAGCTCCTTGAATACTGCCGAAACAGGAAGGTATACCTTGTTGTCGATGACGTCATCGGCGTGCCGCTTGAGCGACCGGTTGATAGCCGCTGCCACAAGGATCACTCCGAGGTCCTGCTGGGCTAAAGAACTAGTCATGCCTTTGGTCATGTTGTGGTTGACACCGGGCACGTGAGTTAAACCCCAGTCGTGCGCCCACCGAGCATCACCAGTTTGCACCCATCGCCATGCTTTCTGGCCTCTACCTACACCAGGAGCACTTCTATTTGCGAATAGGACAGCCACAAGCGATCCTGCTGAGTCGATCTACCCGGCAGGTTTTTTTTCTTTTTTTTTTCTGTGTCATTTTAGCCTCCAAATCGCTCTTTATCCTCCACGTTATCTACAAAAGGGCCATTAAATCGCCATTATCTTTCCACAAACGTAGTATTCCAGAAAGGCCAGCGAGGGCGACAAACAACCCGTAGCCATGCCCTTTTTGGTAGGTCTATTTCATCCGAATTCCACTTGTTTTTTTCAACATATATACATATAGTCTTATAAATATCCTATAGCCCAGAACCACTTGGTGCAGCTGGTTTAACGTTTTTGCACATTTTGCATCAACAATGCGCTAGATGTTAGTATATGTTGGCCACTACATTCGAAAACCCACAATTAGGTGCCTATAACACCAATAAGATTGCCCCAAATCCACTTTTTTTTTTTGATTTTTTTTTGAAAATTGAGCTTAAAGGCCCCAAATAAACCGTCCTCACCCATCGACTAATGGTTTATTGCTTAATGGATCTGTCTAGCCTGACTTCCAGCATCCTTTAATTATTTTGGGGCAATTCTGCACTTATAATGCACATATCTGTCATGTTTGCATATTTGTGCTTTGTGCATATTGGTAGTTATTCCGGCATCTTCTGGTGGATCCATCACAATTACTTACTTTTGCTCTTGGAATCTTTGTCCAACTCTTTCACTGTGCTTCAAGAACTTTTCACTGCACTTGGAAATACATGATGATTCCTTAGTACTCAAGTTGGCACTAGTGAAGTCGTTGACACAGTCTTCGAAACATCTGGACACCAAATTGGAGTACAAGTTCATGAAATCTTTCATCTGCTTCTGCTCGACGATCTTTTGGAATTCTTGCTGTTCTTTGACGTTTAATTGATCCATTTTGGTTGTTTAGTTAGTATAGTTAGTTTGGTGAAATGGCAAATTTTCATCGACATTGCCATGGTGCACACACGAACCGCACAACCGATGGTTACCTTGGGTTGCAAACCAAAGCCAGGTGACCGAGAGAACAACTCCAAGGACCAAGAGCCGACCAGCATATGCCCAGTGGCCAATACAGGGTCACAGAGACGATAAAGGGTGAAAAAATACTCGCTAAATCACCTTTTTTGGTGTAATGTTTTTGGTAATAGTGGCGAAAACTCGATTGCTGCGAATTGTCAACATCCCCGGAACCTATAGGGTGTGACGAAGTAGTTACAGGGCAAAAAAATAGACATAATATAGGTAATTATAGAAGTAAAAGTAAATTTGCAACTGACGTAAATAATGACAGCTTCGTGCATCATGCCAGCTGCACATTTTGAATGCAAGCTGTACAACCTTCACTAGGTCATTTGCAACCTTCACTAGCTCAATCTTTTGTCTCCACCTGTCCTGATGAATTCCAACCTTAATTCCCTAAAAGGAAGCTGCTTGAAGATAGAAGCTGTTTGAAGAAAATTTATTTGTTTTTGGATTGTGCCAAAAAGCAAGATGCTGAAAATTCCATTACCATTTCACAAGATACATTTCTATTACTACAGCATTCACCTTCTAGAGGCTTGAAAATTTCAAATACCTCTTTGCAGTTCAAATCACAGAAAAGCCTGTATCTTTTGGTACTTATATTGTTTGTGGGGTAATAATATGTATAATGTTACCTCCATCTGATCAAGAAGGATAATGGCTAAAAATCTAAAAATCTTCCAGCAATTCCACCAATACGACACAAATCACCTTCTACGTCTAGCGCTGATCGCCCATAATACAAACCGTCCATATCCTACAAGTCTGTACTTTTTTGGTGTCAGTGGGGACCACCTTACTAGAGGTTTCGTAGATACTAAATTTCGCAGCCATTTATATTACCACTGCTAAGAACACAGGTACCTCATTAGTTTTATGACCATTTATTATATACAAGTTATATTATTTACTAGAAGATGATGTTGATGATATTGGACCAATCAGTGCTTGGCCCTATCTCGTCCATTTAACAGGAACACGAGTCTGCAACCCGGGGGAATGCAATCACATCCTTTACATTCTCCATCCCTCCCAAGTACGCTAATAACCGTTCGAAACCCATACCAAAGCCTCCATGAGGAATAGTTCCGTGGGCACGGGTATCAAGGTACCACTGCATTTCCTGCTCATTCATTCCTCTGGCCCTCATCTCCTGCAAAAGGGCTTCATGGCGATGTTCTCTAATGGAGCCTCCAATAAGCTCGCCAATTTCAGGAACTATCAAGTCGTAGCATGCCACCGTGGGTCTTTCTGGGTCGAAATTCTTTGATTTGGGCATATAGAACGGCTTTTCTGATGCTGGATAATCAGTAATAAAGACAGGCGACCGGAAATGAATCCCAGCAAGCCACTTTTCATGAGCGGTTTGTAGAGAGTCACCCCAATGTAACCGGTTCTTCAGTTTTCCCTTCTTCATAACCCGATTAACGATGTCTATGGCCTCGGTGTAGGTAATGGTGGGCCATTTAGTGTCCAAAATCGTATCCCATCTTGACTTGATAAGCTCCAATTCTGCCTTCTCGAAACGAGATTGCAAGAGGTCCAGACCCAAGCCATTTCTAAGTTGACTTGTGACGTATTTAATCAACTGTTCACTGAATCCAGTAAGTTGCTCAACGTCTTCGATATAGCTGATTTCCGCCTCTAACATCCAGAATTCACTCAAGTGCCGGTTAGTATGAGACACCTCTGCCCGGAAACACGGGGTCAACGTCCATGCCCGGTTAAGAGAAAGGGCCAAGATCTCAAGATGCAATTGGGTAGAAACAGTCAAAAAAGCCGGTTTCCCAAAGAAATGGTCGCCCTGGCCCAGCTTGGTAAGCGATTCCACCTTGAACATTTCCCCGGCACCCTCACAGTCGGAGCTGGTGATCACCGGAGGCAGCACCTTGACGAAATCATGGTGGTTGAAAAACTCCATCAACTGAGACTCCACCAACGACCGGAACCGCAAGATCAGCCCCAAAGTCGACGTCCGGTGGCGGAAGCTGGGCACGTTCCGGAGATACTGGAGCGTGCTCTTCTTCTTCTGGATGGGATAGTCGTCCCCTACATCTCCAATTATCGAAAGTGAGTGCTGGGGCTCTTCGGGATTGTACACCAATTCGTACTCCTGGGACCCCTGCGACTCCACCCACTTACCACAGATAGATACACTTTGGCCCACCTTGAGATGATGGCTATCAAGCACATCAAGAGGGTTCTTGAGTACTACACTAAGGCTGTTTTGGTTGGACCCATCGGAAATATCGACAAATCCGGCGTTTTTGGAGTGCCGGATCGACTTGATGTGGCCACAAGCGGTGAGTAGCGAACTGGGAGCCGGAGGGTTCTCGAGAAGATGCTTGATGGTCGGGGAAAGCCCCGTAGCAGCCGTATGGAGTCTTCGAAGCATGTAGACACCGTTGATAAAAATACACGTGACAAAAACCGCCCAAAATGGACTGATGTACTGCACACAACCTCTGCACCATCATCACCATTTTTGCACGTGACCACTCACCCCATCAGTTGAGTCATTGCAACCGCTGTGGTTTTGACAGAAGACCCGAGCAGAACGTTCTAGAAAGCTTATCGGCCGCTGTAACTCCGCACAGCCGACCTCTGAAATCACAAGACTCCTTCTCTTGCAAATTTCCTGCGCCAGATGCACTCCCACCACACCCATTCCGGGGACTATGTGTCCCATGCAGTGGATTCTCTCGAGTCAATTGTGGAAAAAGCGTGGAAATTGGACTTCCGGGTGTTCTGCTTGACAGAACACATGCCTCGGCTCCAAAACCGGTTTCTTTATCCGGAAGAAATCGACAAAAACTACACGGTGACCGACCTTGACTCCAAGTTTGTCGAGTACCTTCAACATGCCCGCCGGATCCAACAGCGCTACAACGCCGAGACAGGGCTCAAGATATTGGTAGGATTTGAAATCGAGGGAATTGACCAATCCCATATCGAATACTCCAAACAGATCTTGCAAAAGCACCCCTACATTAACATGACGGTGGGATCGGTACACTTTGTCCACGAGATCCCCATTGACTTTTCCAGAGAATTATGGCTAAAGGCCCGAAGCAAGACTAGCACAGGAACCACTCGCCAATTGTTCAAGGACTATTTTGACCTTCAGTACCAAGTAATCATGGGGTTGGATCCACAGGTTATCGGGCATTTTGACCTCATTCGGTTGTTTGCGCCCCAAGACGAGCTGTTGCCGCAATCTCTCCAGGAGTGGCCCGAGGTCTGGGACCTGGTGGTTCGTAATATCAAGTACGTAGCTTCATATGGTGGTATTTTTGAATTAAATTCTGCGGCCATTAGAAAGGGCTGGGACGGGCCGTATCCCAAACGGGATATCTGCGATGCCATTATCAAGTATGGAGGATCCAGGTTCTGTTTATCGGACGATTCTCATGGCTTGGCTCAGATTGGGTTGAATTTCAAAAAGACATGGGCTTACGTACACCAGCTAGGTTTGGAGAATGTGTACCACTTGGATATAGAGGACGGCAAGACTGTGGTTGTGGAGAAAAAGGTGACTGAGTTGGAACGGTTCTTTGAAAAGTTATGAGTAGGCGAATAAAATGAGAGCCTAGATAAGCAAGCATAAAAGCAAAGCATAAAAGCAAAGCAAAGCAAAACGAAAATTACCAACTTACCAATCATCATGACTGCCTTTATAGTTCAAAACATTAAATTAGATATATTGATTATAGACCAGAAATAAATCACCAAAAGATATCCAATAAAAGACCGGTTTCGACCGTTTTAAACAGAAAAAAAAAAAGTCATATTTAGAGCCAAGTAGTGCTGTATTTAGCAACAGAAACACTACTCTATTACTGCTTGACCGGCTGGTATAATAGACCTGGAACTCATGGACCACTCTGGGGGTGTTATCAATTGCTGCAAAAAAATGTGCGAGGTTGCAAAATTGTTGCACCACGTAATATCTTTGCTACACCAGTCACCCAGCAGTCCGAGAAAAGCTGTTTCCCATAGGTAGTGACCGCTATAAGTCACAAGAACCTTCTTGTCAGCTCTAACGGCAACATTGGCCGAATTTTTATAATAAAAATAACCAAATGTGTCTAGATTAAACATATACAAGATATTTGACCAAGACTTAGTTCAGGATACATTGGACCATATTTAGATATGTTAATTTAGACTGGTATCTATGACTTGGCCATCAAATTCTAACGCCCCTGCTGATTATATACTCCATAATGATCTGAAAGAGACCTATTATTGATTATCAGGATGTGCTTTTATTTACACCAGTCTTTAAACTAATTTATCACATTATTTGACTTCTGTGATTTATTCTACTTCACTTCAACTACCTGTGAATTATACTACTTCAACCTTCTGTGGCTTACATTTCTGTAACTTTGTCAATTCAAGCGCAGCTCTTAATTACACCCAGAACATCGATGCTTACTCTTCTCTATATGTTGATCATACTGCGTCAAAACAATGCCAACAGACTCTTATTGTTGGTGCCATCTGTTACAATTGCCTCTAAAGTGATTGTATTGTCAAGCTACTCTCCATGTTTAGCTTGTTCGTCTGGAATCTAATCCGAACATGGCTATAAGCGAGAGCTGGGGAGTTCTTACTGACCCCTAAACTACACCTATTATGCTTGAATCTCATTTCTACTATTTACTGACTCGTATTCATGGTATTATTTATAGCGAGCGGTGATTGTTGGTGATAATATTGGGTGCAATAATAATTTGGCCACTCAGTATATCGTCCACAGTTGATAGCCTAATAAGATCTACCAAACATACACCAGGTGATGGCTGGTAAGTTACATCTGACACACTTTTGGCCTGGCTTCAATGCCAATTGCTTGTATGGAATACACAAGGACTTGGCACCCATGGATGGAGACTTGTCATCGACTTCTTCCTCTTCACCATTATCTTTCTTGGCAGAGGAATCCTTGATGTCGTCTTCACACTCAGCAACCCCACACCATGGGGAAAGAATCACGTTCTTGCGGTTCAAAGCAGGAACAAAGTCCTTCCATTCTTCAACTACAACCCTGTGTTCGTCGAAGTCCTTTCTGGCCTTTTCCAATAAGCCCTTTTGCATTTCTTCCAAGATTTCTGGAATACGCTTCTCCAAATCTTCCAACTTGACAACATACTTGGCATTGTTATCACGTCTGACGGCAGTGACTTGGCCTTCTTTCAAGTCCTTAGGACCGAACTCCAACCGTAAAGGAATACCCTTCAATTCAGCATCAGCAAACTTCCATCCCGAAGTGTAGATATCTCTGTAGTCACCGGTGGTTCTGACGCTGGCATGCTTCAATCTGGACTCAATATCGGCAGCACCATCGTTAATGGATTTTCTAACGTCTTCAGCAGTCTTGGAAGTCAAACCAACAGGAATAACCACCACCTGGGTCTGAGCCACTCTTGGAGGCAACACCAACCCACGGTTATCGGAGTGGGTCATGATCATGACCCCGATAACACGAGTGGACAACCCCCAGGAGTTTTGGAAGGCGAAAACCCTTGGTTTATCGGCACCATCAGGGTTTTCAACGGAAATGTTGAACATCTTGGAGAAGTTGGTCCCCAAATGGTGAGAGGTTCCACCTTGAATACCTCTACCAGTAGCAGCAATAAAACCTTCTACTGTGGTAGTGTAATCACCCCCAGCAAACTTTTCATTTTCGGTTTTCTTACCCTTGATCACAGGAACAGCCAACAATTCTTCGTAAACTCCAGCGTATAAGTCCAAGATTTGGTCGACTTCTTCGGTGGCAGATTCACGGGTCAAATGGGCGGTGTGACCTTCTTGCCACAAGAATTCACGGGTTCTCAAGAAAGGTTGTGGGTGCTTGAATTCCCATCTGACGACCGAATTCCATTGATTCAATTTCAAAGGCAAGTCTCTGTGGGATCTGATCCATTTGGCATAGTAAGGGTACATGACGGTTTCGGAGGTTGGTCTAATGGCAATGTGCTCGTCCAACTCCGAGTTACCAGCACGGGTGACCCAGGCGACTTCGGGTGCAAAACCTTCAATGTGGTCCTTTTCCTTTTCCAAGACCCGAGAACTGACGAACATAGGGAAGTAGGAGTTTTGCACGCCCATCTTCTTTATGCGCTCATTGAACCAGTTCTGGATTTCTTCCCAGACGGCGTAGGAGTTTGGTCTCAAGATGTAACAACCGGAAACATCGTAGTAGTCCAACATCTCTCCCTTGACCACCACTTGCGAGTACCACGACGAGAAATCCTTGGCCTTGTCGACGGTGATACCAATGAGCTTGGCATCGTCGAGCTTGGCGGCCTCCTTTTCCTTCTTTAACGCTTCCTTCTTGCCAGAATCCTTCTTGGATCCAGCACCACCAGCACTAGAGGCAACAAGCTCGGCGCTAAAGTCGGTGGCAACAAGCTCGATGCCGGTAGACTTCAAGTACTCGACGATGGTCTGGGCAGGAACCACGGCCTTAGAGGATTCGGTGGATAACTCCAAGTCTTCGCTGGACTTGATGATGTTTTCATCCACCACAAGCTTGATCTTGCCGGCCAAGCTCAGGTTCAAGTTTGCAATGGAAAACTCCTTGGCACTGGTGGCAAAGAACTCAACCACCAAGTCGTCACGGGCCAATCTGGGCTCCTTGACGCCAGCAGCGTTGGCAATGTGAGACGATGGCGTCTGAGTCGATTGTAATGCAAACACAACCACAGGGACGGGGGTGGCAGACTTTGCGGTTTTTGGCTTGAATACCAAAGTCTTGGTGGGCAACGCGGACTCGGAGGCCACGGAGGCCAACGATAAGGCGGCTAACGATTGTTCTAGGGCCATAATTGGTTTGGAAGATGGAGGAGATGAAGAATGGAGATTTGAAAAATTCGCACATTTTGAACACCGCGAGGCCCACCGCGAGGCGCCCACCGCGGGGCTCACCACGAGCTGTTCTAAACCAGACAAATTGCACATTTATGAGCACTAAAGCGGTGAAAAATAGGTATTGAATAGCTAAGGCTAATATTACAATTTATACTAGGTTGTAAAACGTCCAAAAACCACGAGAATTGCCCCAGAAATCCAAATGTATTTGTTAAACTAAAAATGCTGGTGGTACGGTTGTGGTACGGTTGTGGTGCGATTAGCGAGGGTAGATAAATAATTATATAATTGCACGTGGTGGGTCACGTGCGTTCTATAAATGAAGTACCAGTTCCACTATAGCCAAAACGTCCTGGTTAGTGGTCATATTGGGGCTCGA
>JAKTXG010000165.1:0-12577 GCA_030561385.1 Suhomyces bribrorum | reverse complement strand
ATCTTTGGTGGTTGGGTTGCTGATACTTACTGGGGTAAATACAAGACCATCTTTGTGTTTTGTATTGTTTACATTTGTGGTATCTTTATTTTGTTCATCACTTCTCTTCCTACCCCTTTAACTACTATATAAAGATAGTCTTTTTTGCTGCCAGTTATCTTGTATCGTTGTACTATGTTGTTACAAAAATCCGTTGCTCTTTCCATATTGGCCACCTTGGGTGTCCAGGGATTAATCATCCCATCCGTTGATGTCATTCATGTGTTTAAGAACACCAATGACCTTGGTCCAGTTCAAGACCTGGTTCAGGAGGTGGTTCCAGGGGTTGACTCCACTCAGGTCAACACCAAGGCCCCAATTGAGGAGTTCGAGACCCAAGAAGCTTCTCCTATCTTCAAGTTGGACCGTGATATCATTCCTCACAAGTACATCATTGTGTTGAAGGATGACGTTTCTCCTGAAGCTGCTGCTTACCATCAAGAATTGGTGGCTTTACACCATGTCAATTCGGTGGCTGAGATTGATCCAAACCACTCATTCTTTGCTGCTACCAAGGACGTCCATGCTGAAGGTGGTATCATCAATTCTTTCCGCATCGACAACTTGTTCAGCGGTTACTCCGGTTATTTCTTGGATTCTACTATTGACATGATTAGAAAGCACCCTTTCGTCAAGTACGTTGAACATGACTCGATTGTTCATGCCACTGAATTCGACATTCAAAAGGGTGCTCCTTGGGGTTTGGCTAGAGTTTCTCATAGACAACCATTGAGTTTGAATTCATTCAACCAATACTTACATGATACCGAAGGTGGTAAGGGTGTCACTGCTTATGTCATTGACACTGGTGTTAATGTCGACCACGTTGAATTCGAAGGCAGAGCCACATGGGGCTCTACCATTCCTACTGGTGATTCTGATATTGATGGTAATGGTCACGGTACTCACTGTGCTGGTACTATTGCCTCCAAATCTTATGGTGTTGCCAAAGAAGCTAACGTGGTCGCTGTCAAGGTGTTAAGAACCAACGGTAGTGGTTCTATGTCCGATGTGATTCTGGGTGTTGAATATGCTGCCAAGTCACATCAAGCTGCTGTCAAAGCCGGCAAAAAGGGTTTCAAGGGTTCCACCGCTAATATGTCTTTAGGTGGTGGTAAATCCCCTGCCTTGGATCAAATTGTTAATGCCGCAGTCAATGCTGGTGTTCACTTTGCTGTTGCTGCTGGTAATGAAAACCAAGATGCTTGTAACACTTCTCCTGCAGGTGCTGAAAAGGCTATCACCGTAGGTGCTTCCACCATCTCCGATGCCAGAGCTTATTTCTCCAACTTCGGGAAATGTGTGGATATCTTTGGTCCTGGTTTGAACATTTTGTCCACCTACATTGGTTCTGATACTGCTACTGCCACTTTATCAGGAACCTCTATGGCTTCTCCTCATATTGCTGGTTTATTATCGTACTACCTTTCTTTACAGCCAGGTGCTGAATCAGAATTCTTTGTGTCGTCCAAGGGTGTCAGCCCAGCCCAGCTCAAGAAGAACTTGATTGCATTCGGAACTAAGGATGTTTTAACCGATGTTTCAGCTGACACTCCAAATATTTTGGCGTTCAATGGTGCAGGTCACAATTTAACCGACTTTTGGGGTGAATCTACCGAATCTACCGGTACTTCCGAAAATGAAGCTAAACATTTTGCCCACAAGATTAACCTTGAAATTGAACAGAAGATGGCTGGCTTGATGCATAAGTTCCAATCCTCCAACGTTCTTGACGAAGTCAAGGAATTCGTTGATGATGTCTTTAAGCTTGCCAATTATTAGTCAGTGCAACTACAGCTGGTTAATTTGATTGATGTCTATTTTATTTTTTTTTTCATTGTCTTTAGACCAGTATACGACTATTTTATTAATAATTGTATGTAGTGATTCACCAGCCTTCATTAATGAGGCATAATCTTGCCTATCGGTCTTCTTGATGGAGCTACCTCCGAAACCTTATGTAAGCACGCCACCGGTCGGTACGCGCACGACACGCAATTACATAAGCACTACCCTATTTCAAACCACTTTATCACTAATAGTCAAAAGAGTATCCAATAGAATTTACATAGACTAAACTTATATTGGTACAAGATGTCGACGCCTGCCAAGAGAAGACTCATGCGTGATTTCAAGGTATGTAATTTCCTTACTTAACTCCCGTTTAAGTGCCGCTTGAGTTTAGTTTGTAACCACCAAGATCAAGAAGGTTAAGATTCGGCCGATTTGTCGAGGTAAACGACAGTGTTGGGACCGGAGTCAAGCGATACCGAGGATTGGTATTTGCTGGATGTGTTGGAAGCGAAAGGTTGTTGGATATCAAGATAGGGTGTATGATTTGAAGGCAAACCGCCAAAGAGGCTCACAAAGAGCGTCACTAGATTGAACCCAAAAAGGCATCTAGACAAATATATGAAGGGATTATGGGCGAAAGAACGAATACTAACTTCTAGCGCATGCAACAAGATGCTCCTAGCGGAGTGTCAGCTTCACCGTTGCCAGATAATGTCATGACATGGTAAGTATGACCAAAGGAAAGCAGGGATTTGCCATCAATATACTAATATTTTTAGGAATGCAGTGATTATAGGGCCATCAGACACACCATTTGAGGACGGAACTTTCCGACTCATATTACAATTTGATGAACAATACCCCAATAAACCACCAGTGGTCAAATTCATTAGTGGAATGTTTCACCCCAACGTATATGCATCTGGAGAATTATGTTTGGATATTTTGCAGAACAGATGGTCGCCCACCTACGATGTATCGTCGATCTTAACCTCCATCCAGTCATTATTGAACGATCCAAATATTCTGTCTCCAGCAAATGTGGAGGCAGCCAACCTTTACAAAGACCATAGATCACAATACATAAAGAGAGTGAGGGAGACAGTTGAAACCAGTTGGAATGAAGATGATGGCGACGATGACGATGACGATGACGACAGCGATATCGAAGAAGATTAACTATGTACATTGTTACTATAAACGAATTTTGAATGTATCTTGGTAGAAATGGACACAAGTTCGGGTGAAAATCTGGATGAGACACTAATTTTTCTTTTTTTTGTTTTTTATTTACCTGAATTATGTTGTTGTAGTCTTTGTAATTCTACTGGCTTTGGTTTGGTCTATTTGAGCCACAAGAAGTACCATTTTTTCCCATTTTTGTTCGATTGTACCTTTTCCTCCGCCTCTTTCAGCTTTTGTTGCTCCTGCTCTTGGATCCTTTTGATTCTTTCTATTTCGTACTTGTCTTCAATCAAAATTTCAAGCGGCTTGCCTTCTTCACCAATTTTCTTATCTCTTGCAATGGCAAAAACGGTAATAAACAACGTGAGATAAATGAAAAACTTGGTGACACCGTCCATTTTCTTGACATCAAACTGTTTAAGTCTGACGGGAGTTTCAGCCAAAATCACTGGATCCTTAAGCTTACTGATAATGGTATCATGGGCTGGTTTGGTGGTTTTAATGGTCGAGGGCACTTTGAACGGTAAGTCAAGAGGTGGCTCCAATGTGTTCCAGTTCTTAAAGTCTTCCCGTACGCCCCAGTCTCCGTAGGCAATATAATATCCTAAATATTTGTCTTGTGGAGTCAATTTTGTCCATTTTTTGTCATATTTTTCTTGTAATTCTTTGAGAACTTGGCCTTGATGAAGAAGACTCAAGCTGCCAAACAAAGTGGGGTCTTTAAATATCGGCTGGGTATCAATAGGTTGGGTACCATCTGAGGAAGATGACAGCGAGAAGAGTGATCCCATGTCTTTTAATGACTGGACCGCCAATTGTGCGGCCTCTTGCCTTGCAACTTCTGGATCTTTTGGAGGCTGCTTGGCATCACTGTGAGTGGCTCTTATTCCGGCCCGTACACCAAGCCGAGGAACGCTGGAACGAACAGCTATGACACGATACATCGCTTGGTGTCCAGTAACAGGAGCTGGCGATTTTGATGGTTGGGGAATCACGTGCCTACGCTATACCAAACACGAGATATTCAATCACATGAACAATAGTCACGTGATATAAGAACTAGTTTTAGTTACTAAGCTAGCTGGAATATGTGATTAGGGGCAGGACAGGTAGTATGGTGGCTGGAATGTGGGTGGTTAATGTAGGCTTAGGTCGGGCAGGTGGGCACAAGTAAGCGCGAGTAAGGAGCCGTTTGACTGCTTATAGTCGGGCCAGTGAGATAGGCTTTGCAACTTTTACAAATAGAGGCGGGCTAAACCAAATCGGGAGGTCGGTTAAACATGCACCATTTACACAGATTAGTTGAAACCAGACAAAGTATATGAGATTTAGGTAAGTATAAGCTAAAGCAGTGGCAGGAATTAACTTACGATAAGCGATAGAAGATCTTCTCTGCAAGTGTTCCCCGCATGGAACTTCAATAGGCTTGGTAATAGAAGGTTTTTGGTAGTGTGACCAGAAATATCATCAAATTCAATAGAGGTGAACAATAGGTAAAACTAAGGTATCGTCACTTCTAACAAGGTTCTAGAAACGGAAGGGGGCTGCATTCCACCTACGGCCTTTGATACCACTTGAATATTTCAGCTGGATCCGGGCTATCCGAGCTTTCCGTTGAAATCCGTAACTCCATCTTGTGGTGCTAACTACACCAGCGGGTTAATCACTATTGTTTTGATTTTTATTATTATTGTTATTATTATTATTATTATTGTTATAAATATTATTATTTTGGGGATGCCATCATCGTGGCCATCTTACTGGAAGATTAGGGCAAGAAACCCATACTGCAATAGCTTGATGTGGCATGCAAAGGTACCATATTTAACCGCTTCTCGGAAGTTATGGAACCTTGATCGTAGCCCGGTGAGACAGCCGAAATGATTTGCCAGCAAGCGAGGCTGGAGATTCCCTACCACCCCCCCGCCCCCCTCGCCGCCTGGTTACTGCCCCACCATCTCACTAGTTTGGGAGGCCTATCAGGTTTAGTAACTTTAGACGTCGCTAAGCGTCTATAATACCGGCCTGGTCTCCAGGGTAACCGGTGGTTATTGTCAGCGGCTTCTTTACCGCTTCGCATGTCTATCTTTCACCTCAAGTATGTGGGGCCCTGATCTCTACTGTATGGAAATATGTATCTGTGATTTGATCATTGGTACTGGAGGATCACCATTTGGTCCAGATTCGGCTGTAGACTCAAAACCTGGAGCTTCCAGAGCCCGCCACTCGTATTTGCTGCTCCAAAGGTGTTTGTGCCAGCTTAGCGCTGATTCTACGTTTATAGGGGACTTTTCTACCGTCTATGTCAAGTATGTTAGACTTACTATTAGTAACTGAAATAAATAGTCCATATTGTCGTGGACACCATTTCCACACTGTTCCACACTGTTCCACACTATCCACACTATCCACACTAGCCATTTTTGTAAATTTTGTCAATTTTGTCCATTTCATCCACATGGTAGATACGTCGATCCGTGTATATACGAAACGGAAGATTTTTTTTTGCCCCTCCCGTTCGGTTGGGTAAATTAAAATGATACTTAATTGTTTTTGTCATGTTTTCAGGCCAAATTTCATTCCTCTCGCATTTTGCTTCTGTCATCAGTTTAATCGCATCCCCACTCCTTCGCCCAATTTGTCACCCTAATTTGACCGACGATTGTGTTTTAAAATCATCAACTCTCTTTTATTCGATTTATCACTGGCTGTCGGTGGTTGCTTACTCCGAGGACATTGTTCCATAACTGTACTAGCCCTGGCCTTTCTTGGGGTGTTCCCGTCTTCTACCATACCCTGCCATTGGATATTTTGATACTTGCGCGAGAGTCCCGCTTATACATACCCTTTTCCTTTGCAACTACCATACCGATTGCACCAAACGGTGGTCCTGATATATAGAAGGACCTGTGTATTCGGGGGGGCACGAGATTCCACCTCTTTCGTGTTTGTTCTATCGCTAACGTTCTTGGCCCTTTTGGTGGTGACGCCACTGGTGTCCATCCACAACTGTGATTTTTCATCACTTGATACCCATACAACTGGCAAAGAATTTAAAATTCACGGGACTGATCGGACCATAATATCCATTTCCCACCTACAAATAAGCCATGTCGACTTCCAAGGACGAAAGACCTTTGAATGTCCAGGTTCTTGACCAATTTTTCGAAATCCAAGAAAGTTTTTTCAGTCATATCCTTCAATGCCTGGAGATATTACATTCTCCAGAGATCC
This sequence comes from Suhomyces bribrorum, assembly GCA_030561385.1. Lineage (NCBI taxonomy): Eukaryota > Fungi > Ascomycota > Pichiomycetes > Serinales > Debaryomycetaceae > Suhomyces > Suhomyces bribrorum. Next base: position 6,325 of record JAKTXG010000165.1, on the reverse strand, counting down.
GCCTGCTACATTTACCCATGTCAGCCTTGGGGTTCCTTTCCACTGAAGAAATCCGCTCTAGATACGACCTAATCACCAAATACAGAAAGGAACTGTTGAAATTATACAAATTCAAAGAAATTGAACCCATCTACTCAACCTTGTTTGAATTTGTGTCTCCCAGCTTGACCAGGTTGAAATTTTGCTTCACCGTCAAAGATACATCCTTGGCTGTACAAAAGGGTAACGAACTTAATACCGATAACCATAATTTTCTCTGTTATCTTATCAATTATCTTTTCCCTGGTAATCAGTTAACACAAGTGGTCGAGTACCTCCAAAAATCACCCCAAAAACTCAAAAAATGCCAGGAAAACGCCTCCAATTCAACATCGGTTCTCGACGAACTTCCAGAAATATTTGGTGAGCTTTTATTTGATGTAGACATTTTTCTGACCAAGTATAATATGGAGCGTTATGGCTTGTTATACCCGGTAGCCTCTTCTGATAAAAACCAACAAGAAATGTTCAAGCTATCTATATTGAAGGAATTGGCCTTTGACCCCGCATTAAATGAAGAATACGAAACTAATTACGAAAACGGAATTCTAAGACGGATCCTTGACAATGAAATGGACTCTTCTCCAAATACATTTGACGACGACCAACAAAAAATCTTGGATCTTATGGAAATCATTACTTTCCATATAGACTCGTTTCCCAAAGTATTGGACTTGGTGCTACAATTTCTTGATCTCTTGAAATCCAAAAGTATACGACTGGAAGTCCGGGATATTCGCAGCAATATTCTTTTGCATAACAATAATAACACTGATGATATTGTTGAATTGGTTCAGCTTAGCTTGGCCTCCGCCAATTCCTTGGTGAATAATGGCACCTATGGTTTAAGTTTTTCCTCCACTTTTACTGAGACGGGTCAAGTACTTGAAATAGCTAATAGTCGATTACTAACGTTTCTACAATTAGACACGCGGATCTTTCACAACAATTCTTTGTTCTTTAAAGACGAGCTACATTTTTTCCATCAACTTATCAGTTATCGAAACTATCTAGGCCAATTAGTTGATCTTGTTAAAATGCATTATGGAACTCCTGATAATCTAAGAGACGGAGAAAACTACATCGAGTTTGAAAAGGTCGACACCCTAATTAAAGACGCATTTTTCGACCTACATCATTTCACCCAGAGATTCAAGTATGAAAGCAAAATCGCCAGCATTTATTGTCAACAGCGAAGACCCCCATGATTGCTGGGGACTGATATTTCATAATCAATAGTGGATATCCAGGTTTTGTAAGTATTGCAGTAGTTTTAGCCAGTGTCTTTCTATGGACCAAAATGTGACGGTTTTCAGATATATACGCATCATACAATGCGGGCTGCAGATACCACTGGGCTAGACTTGTCACTTCTTGGTATCAACCTTGGAATATTTGGTGATCCTGGAAATATTCATTGTATAAAAGTTCCTTCGTAAAAGCGGGATCGAAGAAGTGGTCAATTTTTGGGTGCTTTCGGTGTTCCTAGGCTGATAACACGTGGAAAGTTACTTGAGGAAGCCCATTAAATCAATATACAATCAACACCTATGGGTGAAATGTACCTTGGTATACCGAGGATAGCTCCGACACCTTTCGTCGAGGCTTAGAGCCACTGGCCCCAACAGTAAAGGAGGTATCAGTAGTATCAGGGATTTTTTTTTTGCAACTACAATCACGTGCCCGGACCCATCAATATTACTTCTATACTTACAATGCTATCACTAATACCAAGAGAATAAATAGAACAACTGCAAGTATACCGATGCACCAGTCACTGGCCTTTTCTCTATTTCTTTCTATGATTATGTTTACTCTTTTAAGACCTCTTTGAAGACGACCATCCATATTGTCCAAATCGTGGTCGAGCTCATCCAACATAAACCCCTGTTCTTCTAGCTCCGATCCCATAAGCGTGGCCTGTTGGTTGAGGGTTCGCATTGTTTCGTGGATTGTATCCAATTGGGTATCTTGCTCTTGGATAATTTGCTGGGACTGAAGAGAAAACGGGTTCTCATCCTGACTGATTCGATTGGCCATGCTGGTGACTTCACGAGGCGCGTGACGTTTGGCTTGGTCGACGCTGGTGAATCCGGCCACCGACGCTTCTCGTATGGCCCTGCCCCTGGCCGCCAACTCCTCCAACTCGTCTCTTCGGGCCCTGACCACCTTCTCGCCCCCATACCGGTCGGGGTCACGCTCGCTGATTTCTACTGCTTGTTGCAAGTCTCGTTGGATCTCCTCAAACTCCTCATAATTGTTTTCAAACTCCACCGGGTCGCCCCTGGTCTGGATGAGCCCTTCAAGGGTGTTGATGGTGGCCCACGCGTCGTCCCTGACTTCGTTATATGGATCCATATTACAACGACAACAACAACAACAACAACAACCGCTAGAACTGGTGATAAAGGTGATGGCAGACGCTGCGATACTTCAATCGCAACTCGCACCTGGGTGAACTGACACGACCACTTAGGTTATTTACAACCACCCATATCTTTTATCATCATCATGAGTGTGGAGCCAGTAGCTGTGAAGGAAGAGGACTCCAAGCCCGAGATCAAGGAGAAGTCGGCCGAGCCGCCGGTGCATGAGGTGGTTGGCGGTTCTTCAGTCAGACAGTACTTGAATCAACATGTGACCAGGCAATTGATGGATGGGCTATATGAGGTAGGAACCGTCAAGCCAGAGAACCCGCTTGTGTATTTGGGAGAGTACTTGGTGAAAAAGGGCAAGGAACAGGAACAAGCGAAGGGGGAGTGATTGAGAGTTCGTGCGCTTGCCGGATTGGCTACTGGACTACTTAGGCTAGAAGTGTCTTACATTGAATGCCTACGGCGCCATTGCAAATGAGGCTTGGTCAATTTTCGTCAATTTTTGGTCGCTCTAGGTGTATCCCTCGCTATAATCACCACCTCTTCCACAGTTTCCATGACCTCGACGGCTCCTTGGCTGCTAAAAGTATATACTGTATTAATAGGCATCCTTTCAACTGTGTGGCCCAGTAATGGTGGTGTCACTTCTCACCCGCACACAAAAAAATGTACTATGTACATACTTTTTAATGTACTATGTACCATCTTCTATGCAAAAGTGCACGCACTACGCACCATCATCACCTACTAAATGCGTAACCTCAAAAAGGGTGAAGGCAACTCATCGTCACAATGGATGGCCCATCAAATATACGGCCTTATTACGACCACGATACTTTCAATGCCGGCTACTCCGTCATATATAAGCCCGGGGTTGGTCTCGTGGACCCTGTCGAAGGAAAACGGCTATCAACATCCTTGTTTGAAGGACTGGTTGGCCCTGGTAAGGGTATAGGAATCAGAGGCGCCAACAGTGCTGGAAATCATGGCGCCCTTGGTTCCAATGCCAACACCACCACCACTGCGGTCAACGGCAAAAACTACGCCTACGATTTGGAGATCCAAGAGTATTTCGATTTGAGCAATCTAACCGAATTGTTAAAGAATTTGGTATGGAGTTTTGTAAGAAACTATTCCAAGGTGTTGATGAGTCAGCCTTTGGAAGTGGTCCGTTTGGTGCTACAGGTGGGCCAATTTGGAGCCAAGCCGCCGGTGGCCACCCAAACTGCCACGGTGCTGGATGATTCCGATTCCGAATATGAGATCAATTACTTCCAAACTCCAGGTGAAGCAAACAAGGAAAACGAATGGGCCGATTCTGAAACCGCGTCTTCCATGCTTCAGTCTGAATCCCAGCGGTTAAGGGGAAGCCCTCGTCGTAAAGTCAAGCCCACCAAGAAGATCGAGCCGGTTTCAACCCATACTTTAGATGTTCTTAGTGCGTTGATGTCCAAAGAGGGCCCAATGGCGTTGTTCAGAGGGGTCAACGCCACATTTATCTTCCAAACACTTTCCCACACCATCGAAGCATGGATCACCGGTTTGGTGTCGCCGTTTCTTGGGATTCCCGATCCTTTTTTCCTCGATTTGACCCATCTGCCAGACCCATGGAAATCGTTGATCCTTTCGGTAGGGGCATGTGTTGCTACAGGATTGGTGCTTATGCCTCTTGACCTCATCAGGGTGAAATTGATGGTGACTCATTTTGGAAGCAAGAGTACAAGATCGGTCAGAGAACTGCTTCGCAATTTCCCCACCATAGCTCCTCCTCCGCTGGTGGTGATTCTTACAACGTTGCACCAGCTTTCCTCCAGTGTTTTCAGAAGAGCAGCCCCCTATATTTTATTTATTCGCTACAACATAGATCTGTACAATGCTCCGGGTGTATATACCTTGGCCAATTTGGTGGCTTTACTTTTGGAGTTTTTTATAAGGTTGCCCGTGGAAAACGTGTTGAGAAAGGAGCAGGTCCGATGGCTCTTGGAAAAGAAGCTCGACGCAAGAGGTGTCATAACCATAACCGAAGACGATTTGCTTGTACATACCCTGAGTGAGGTGACCAGTGGAAGCAATGCCAATGTTTATACTGCGGCCGGTGCACGTATTGTGCTTGGGAACTTGTATAATGGATGGAGAGTGGGTCTCTTGAATTTGCTTGCTGTATGGGGATATTCTGTGGTCAACACCAGCACCAATGATCCCGAAAGATTGTGAAGTAGCAGGGCGTTATTTTTTTTTTGGGCAGTTGAAGCAAAATATCAATTTTTTTTGCAACCTTTTAGCAACCTTTTAGCAACCTTTAGCAATCTTTAGCTATGTTTGGCATGCAGTTGAGAAGCTTGAGCATTGCAAGTTGTAGCTCACCTAATTACAGTGGTTTTGTGTACATAGAATTAATAAAAATCTAATTCCCCCAGCCACTTGGGAAACTCCCCAAATAAGAGGGTCCAGTCGATCCTTTTTCTACGTAGTCTAATTGGATCTTGTAATTATTACAATTTTGACTAATTATGATCAAACATTTAGCCATGTGCCGTACTGCATGAGTTACAGAGTATTATTAGATAACAGGTTTTGGTCCCCCATGCAATGCCATGCCTGCTATGACGCGGTAGTAAGAGTAACAAAATCCAAGTCACCAAAATTGTCTAGTTTTCATCACAAGACGTACAATCGCGTATGTTTATAAGGATTTCCTAAGAAGGATCTGGAGAACGCGTCTGGTCTACCGTTTACAGGTCACAATTGGCTCTGCTCATGTTCTGGATCTTCTTGTTGTTTTGGTGGGTCTAATTTTAGTAGTATACAGGCATAGATGGTTTTTATTCCCGATCTGGACCTTATTGGTCTGCTTCTGTATATATCTGCACCTGTCTGCAACACTGTTCCAGGATCAACCCACATTATTACTAACTTATATAGTTGAGGATGCGAAACTGAGTTCTCGTAAAAATATACAAACCCACCAAACGCAACAAACGCATCAAACGCAAATATACCATAACGAACGTTCCACAACCTTCTCAGCAACCACATTTTTGCCAAACATCGTCCAACGTGCCCAACATGCCAAACGCACAGCCTACTATTGACACTAGCAGATCACCGACAAAGCAAACAGTCAACAAGTCCACATACCAATCAAACTATTTTTAGTGATTATAGGTTTGAGTGTTTATGTGACGAAGCTTTATGGTAAGTGGTGCTTAAAAAATATGCAAGCACTTTGTAAAATATCCTATTACCTGGCGGCTTTACAATAAACCCATAGGAATCCCGTTGTTTCTGATTCTGCAGGGTTCTGGTCGCACTCATACCTGATGTCAGTGAGCAAAGTTTAGGCATGGGTAATTTTGCGGTAGCAATCCTCGACAAACAGTTGCAGTTTCCTCTACGTGGGTTTATACATGCAAGGATGGATTTGCAACCGCATTTTTTTTTTTTGGCGGGTGCATGTAGCGATCCAATTAAAAATCTCATGTTCATTAGCGAGTACTACTAGCCTACTGCTTGTACATGATACATAACAACTGCCTGACTTGCTATGTTGGCATCGTCCAATTCAAATAACCCAACTTGGGGCTGGATCCTTGTCGTTCTACACCATCTGGACAAATCCCAAATTTTTCTTGGATGGTGAGGCTGCGGATATGGTTAGGCTTAATTAGGCCTATTGCTAATTTGGAATGGGCCGCCCACTACCGATCTAGACCATATTTACGATTCCCGTTTGCCTTGACGGTTATGAGCACGCGCAAAAAACGTATCTCATCCCAAATACTCAATTGTGGTGGCAATCGTCTGTTAAGATATTATTTTGGAGTTAGCGTGGGCAAGAAGCGCAAACTCGATCGGCAATTGGTGCCCACGGTCAACTCGTTACTATAACCCCCCACCCCCCCCCCCCCCCC
>JAKTXG010000164.1:0-13252 GCA_030561385.1 Suhomyces bribrorum | reverse complement strand
TGGGGGAGATTAAGGAGACCACGGAACAAAAAACAAGGTTATGATAATACCACAATAAATAGGAGAAATGGGAGGGGGATGGGGGGGGGAGGGGGAAGGAAGCTACGGTCCGAAGTTTCCATCTCTACAGTTAGGCAGGGTCGGGCTAGATTATGGGCTGTTAGTGAGAAACAAGGAACATACACGGGGGATGCGGCAGCGCACGACCAGGGCCCCCTGGGAGCCTAGAAAAAGATTCTGGTTTCACATGTAAGGGAGGCAAATTGATGGGGTCATTTTCTCGGTGATTTTTAAAACGGTTATTCGAGATCAACGGCTGATGTTCATGGAATTGTGATTAAGTAAGGGGGACACCAGGGCTAAAAAAAAAAAAAAAAAAATGTCGCACTGTGCTTACGTAATAACTCGCTCCAGCTTACATAACGCGCGACCCCATAGACTAGTGTTATGTTATTAAGTGTTTTTGTTATTAGTGTTTTTGTTATTAGTAGTGTTCATCATTATCAGAGATGAGCGTGGTACGGATGTCTTCGCCCGTACGAAACGAAAACAAGGAGAATGAGGTGGTGTATATAGCCAAACTGGCAAAATCAGAACGGCCCGCTAAAAGAGGGCCCTCCACCCCGTTGACTCCTTCCTTACATCAAAGAACCAGAACCAGACGAAAGTTGGCTTCGGCCCCCGAAAACAAGTTGATTTCTCCCGGCGAAACAGTTGAATCATTGGATTCCAAGTACCAGATGTGGCTTTTGCGGCGGGAATTGGATAAGAGCAAGCAATTGGTCAAGTTTTTGGAGATGGAACGAAAGTTTGCTGATGCAAATGATCTCCAGTAACCAACCACCAAAATCCACCAAAACACCACCGAAAAGTCACCAAAGACAGACCAACAAAAAAACAAAAAAACAAAAAAAAAAAATTCTACCATAAACTGCATCAAAAAAAAAGAACTGGCAAAAATATCTATAAAAATGTCTTTTCTTGTCATAATGGCCCGTTCATTTAGCCTCATGTTTATTCATTACATTGCATCAAATTTTGTACTATATATTTCAGCTAATTTGCTACGTTGGCTCATCGAAAGGAATAAACGTCTAACCAAAATACATAATTTCCTTTTGTATCGAGGACGAGTGTAAACCAGGAACCATCCACAATACACCCTTAGTGATGGCCAGGGTAAAGGGTTTTTTTTTCAACCACTTTTGTTTCTGGCTCACTTGTTACTTCTAGTAGACTTAAAGTACGACTTCAACCTGTCATCGTCTCCATCGAGATACCTGTTGTCATTGGGCCCCTTTCCCTCCCATGCCAGGTGTCTCTTTGCCATTTTGGTCTTTTCATCGTCTCTAGAACCTCTGAGCTCTAAATCATCCTTCAACCAACGGATAGCCAATGGATGTAAGGACTCGGCCAACTTCACGCTGACAGGCACGCCCAACTTGACCTTTTCGTCCAAGTCTTTCACAAACTGTATATCCTTGCTCTCAAGATTATCCTTAATCACCCCTTCACTAATATGAATCACTCTATCGTAACATAACTTATCAATGCCATCAAAGATATGAGTAGCATATACCACCGTACATCTACGGGTGTCACATTCCTCCTTGAGGTACTGCAAGAGCTTTTGTCTTACAATCACGTCCAAATCGATCGTCACTTCGTCCAATAACAAGAGTCTCCAAGGTCTTACCAAACCCATGGCAATCTGCACTCTTCTACGTTCCCCATCCGACAAATTCAACATCGACCATTCTGGGTCAAAATCAAGAATATCAATCAACCGGTCTCTTCTCTCGGGGTACACATCTCCTCCAATTGAGGATATTAACACCTTGACAGAAATGTCTCTCTTCACCATCGAATTGGTGGCCCATTCGGTCCCCAAGTACGTGATATACTGGTTAATATCGGAATTGTGTTGCAAGCTGCGCGTCCTGTTGTCTTCAAACGGATCAAACCCCCCGAGCCTTATGCTTCCGGCCTTTATTAAAGTCTTCCCTGCCAAAATCTTCAAAAGCGTCGATTTTCCAGCCCCATTTGGTCCCACCACAAGATTGAAGGTTCCCCACGATAATGCGAGGTTGATGTTTTCCAACCCGATCTTGGTGGTCCCAGGGAACTTGTAGGTGAAGTCTTTGGTTTCAATTGCTAGCGATTGGTCGCCAAAGTGTTCGGTTGTCATTGGTAAGTGTCAAATTAGGAATCTGTCAAAATATCAATCTTCGCGGATTTTGGGCTTCCATCAGATGATACCAAATGTGATAGAAGATAAGATGAGTCCATGTAAATTTGACTTGGGAGAAAATTCGTTGACGTCATAGTAGAAAATGCTACATTTATATCAATGCCAATAATCCCTTGTTTTCTATCTACACTAGAACCCACGCTTTTACATATATTAATACAGTTATAGTGGACTTACACTTTTGCAATCGTTTTTTTTTTTTTTTTTTTGGGGGGGGGGGGTTAGGCGAAGATACGCCTCTATTTTTTTTTTTGATTAAATGGTTCTTTCCTTTAACCAACTCAATACATCCTGCAACACCGGTTCATTTTCAATTAGCTTGACTTCCAGATTAATATCCTCGAAATATTCTTCCTCGCCAGACTTGATATAATTTCTAATGTAAGTCTTCAATAACCCCTTGTACTCGTAGTATAACCATTGGTTATTAATCTTTTTCTGTAATTCCAAATCCTCATCATCAAACTCCTTATTGATGGAAATTATTTGATCTTTTGCAATCTCCAACGTCTGTGAGATCAGATTCAAATTCTTGACAATCGACTGAATCACAATCACCAATAATTTTTTGAAATCTTCGGCATTGGAATTGTATGAATTGTTCAAAACCCGATTGATCGATTCCATGCATGAAACATTTTCGATCAATAAATTGCTTGAAAGTGAAAGAGTCTTGGGAATTAAAAATTCCGGTTTCAAGATCCCAAACTCAATCAAATATTCTAATATTAAAAACACCACTTGTGGTTGATGAGACCAAATTCTAAAAATCGATTCTATGATCCAAACTTGTCTTTGTTGGAATTGCTCCGGTGTCAATTCCACGGGCTCGAATTGTTGTTCGTCTTTTATATAGGTGATTTCAGTGCCACTCAAATATTTCAATTTGTTAACATCACGAGATAATACACTCACAACAGAATAGATGGATCGAGATCCAATGTAAGCATACGTTTGGAAAAACAAATTGATGATAAATCTTTCAGCATTGATTGTGGGGACAGCTTGGATTCCTGCTAATGTTTCTTTATATAATTGTTCAAATTCGGTATTGGTCTTCCAGTGTGCACTAATGAAATCATAAACTTTACTTGAGACCTCGTGTAATGGTAATTCTGGCTTGGCGTAATTATAAAAAATCTCTTCTTGGGCTCCCACTACTGCCTTTTCAGTTAAAGTATTCTTCTTTTCAAAATATAACTTGGCAAGTAACTCTTTCACCTCGGAATCGTCTCCATATAATTCGGTATCATAATCAATGATATATTTGGATTCACTATCAAACAATGAAATGTTCAAATATTGATAGAATTCGTCCAACGAAACCACCTCGGAAGTCTCTGGATCTAAGGTAACAAAACTTTCTTTGATCCTATTCTTGTTGGACAATCTAATTTCCTTAGCAATCAAATTTTTGATGAAATTTCTCTTGGGATGGTACCTCAAATTTTTAAATTTCTTAGAATCGGTGACCCATTCATCCCACTTCCAACTGAATTCGAAATTGGAAATTTGAGTAGTCATCCAATCTAAAAACCTAATTTTCAATTCATAATCCAAGGTCTCCAAATTTTTATAGAAATATCTAATTGCTCTACCAAACACAGGAGCTATAGATTCTGGACTTTCCCGACAACAGGCAATCAATACAGTATAATAGTAGATTTCACGGTGTAATGGAGCAGGAAGTTGGAAAATCATAGTAAGAATACTTTCGACTGCAATGTCTTCAATTTTCCATGTAGATAAAGGAGGAATGTTTTCGCCTGCTTGGTTGTCCTTATTGATCAAAGAAATTTGATCGATTGAGGAACCTGGTGGGGCGAATAAATCCTTGCTGAAGTACAAGTCTAAAATCGATAACTGAATAGAGGCTTCATTTTTGTTGAAGGATAGATTGGTCAAGATATCGTACGATAAATCTTTGAAAAATAATCCAATATAGGTATCGATTTGAGGAACAGTTTCGTACTCAGTCGAGTTATACACTTGAAACAACACTCTGGGGTTGCTGTACCACAATTGATCAATTGAGCCTGTGGGCTTATATTCCTTTAATTTCGATAATTCCGGTAATGAGAGTTGAGGCAATTGATGTTTCACCAATTCACTAGAAATGGAATTATTATTGAGGGCCTCATTAATAATGGGTTGGATTAATTCGGAAAAATTAAGAAACAACTTATTAGAGCTGTTTGAAGATTCAAACAAGCCAGACCAGTTTTTGTCTTCGCCCTGTAATTTGATAATAGCAGGGAGAATCAAATCGATAATTTTCTTGGGCTCATAAGGCAACTCGTAATTACCCGATTTGGAGTCAAATGGTTGCAACAAATAATGAGTAGTATCCACGACAGTGAACTGGGAGGCCAAGTCGACCAATTCATTGACTTTTTCCAATAACTCAGGAGATTCCGAAGGTGAGGTGTTACTGAACAAGTATGGAATTGCTATCAAGACATTGTAGTAAATGCCTTGAGCCAAGCCGTTTCTGGAGTCCGGGGATTCTTTTTGGAAGTCGAGGGCCAAGGTCAAGAATTGTCTAAAGATATTGACCACGCCGTGGTTTTCAATGATTGGGACCAACGTAGCAAAGAACTTAAGAATGGACTTGATATTATTGAAAACACCAGCATCTTCTTGTTGGAACTTGGGGGTTTCGTCCTTGGGGTCCTTCAACACCGAATCCAACAACTTCTGGGCTTTGGCGTGTAAGAATTCCACCACATACTTGGCCACCACAAAGTTCTTAGCATTGGAGATGAGAATCAAGTTACTCAATGCATTAATCTTTTGGGGCTGTTCAATAATGACAGCATAGATGGTATCGAGAATGGAGTTTCTCAAGTTGTCGATTTTTTCAAACTCGGCCACTATGGGATTGGATATATACGAAACATCGTCCACTTGGTTGGCAATATTGGGGTTTTCACCTAATCTTCTGATATCTTTACATACATTGTTGATGAGTTCCTGGGCAGGGTCAATGTGTTGCCTCTTGGTGTCGTCATCATACAGAGGCGCTTGGGCATACTGGCCCTCTTCGAACTCGTCTCTGCTTCTTTTGGCCGTTTGGTCCATAGTTGGAGTGGGACTTGAAAGGATTGACAATGTTTTTGGAGTTTTGGAGTTTTGGAGTTTTGAGTTTTTCACCCACCACTGAATATCGCGAAGTTACTGGTACTAGTTAAGCCAGCCTAAAAAAGCTAGCAAAAGGAAAGATGTTGCGGAACTACAAGACTTAGAACGCGAAAGAAAATCTCACGTGGCTATCTATAAAAGTTAGAAGTTCCCCAAGTTGAAATCAAAAATCGATGATGATGATGAACAAATCGATTCTACAGTCACAGAGATTGGTGTTGGATGGGGCTCTTGGGACCGAGCTTGAACGCTTGGTTCCCCGGGACTCGCCGGTGCAGCCCAAATCTTCTGCTCTATGGTCAGGGTTGGTGCTATTGCATCAGCCACAACTAGTGGGCCAGGTCCATCGACTTTATGTTGAAGCGGGAGCTGATGCCATCATTACGGCGACGTATCAGATCTCGGATGCCAGTTTGAAAAAGAATACCGAGCTCTCGGACCGGCAAATCGAGAATCTTTGGCGCCTGGCCGTGGAGGTGGCCGTTGAAGCAGCTCTGCTGGTGAGCCGATCAGTATATATATTTGGGTCATTGGGACCCTATGCTACTTACTTGGCCGATGGCTCGGAGTATACAGGACAATATGGGGCAGCATCATTTGATGAGTTGGTGGAGTACCATCGCCCGTTGGCCCAGTTCCTTGCGGGTAACGACAAGGTGAGTGTAATGGCGTTTGAGACCATCCCCAATTTCCGGGAGTTTCAGGCGATATTGACGATGTTGGCGATGTTGGCTGACTCCAACATTTACAAGTATTTCTACACCAGTTTTAATTTTGCATCTTCGCACCAATTGGTGGATGGGACTCCCATAGTTACGGTTTTGGAGTATTGTGACCAGTTTATGAACAAAAATCAGGGCCTCCGCAAATGGTTTCTAGGTATAGGCCTTAATTGTATTGATGCTGATCATATCGACTCAATAATTCAAACCATAAATGGTACCATGGACGTGCCGCTTGTTGTGTATCCCAACCTCGGGTTTGAATACGACGAAATCCTTCAAGAATACCGGGCCAAGGACCTGGGCCATAAGTGGGCTTCTTGGGTAGAGAAATGGTGGAGTTACAAAAATGTCCGAATCATTGGTGGATGCTGTGGAACAGGCCCAGTCCAAGTATCCACAGTTAAGGCTAAAATACCTGAACCTCTGGCTAGTAATTAATATTCATTCTACCGGTGTAATTAACTAGTATCGCATAAATGATCCGAATCCCTCTTGTTGTTGTCAGAGTGAGTATCACTAGTCACCATCATACTTGTTTCCTCGCTTATATATCTACATTATATATACGTAGCAAAAAAAAAAAAAACCACCACTTCAACATAAATTTGCACCCATATTTATATGACCCGGCCGGACATATCGGTACGACCGTCGCATGTGAGAAATAAAAAAAAGACCATTCTCCTGATAAGGTTATCTGAACATCTGGAACATGGTTCAAAAAAAAGTGGGTCACTTCAACACTTCTTGACCCCCACATTTTGATAGTAGGAAGATGAACCCCGATGTTAGTAACCCTATACGACGTAAGCTCCGCAAAATATAGCCTATTAGGGGCCAACTGGTAGGGAATTTAATCCCGAGTATCAACCGAGTCACCCAGAGTCAGCAACTGGTGTACGGCTCTAAGGAGGGTCCAGAGTCACCACGTGAGTCGGGTAACAGGATGGTGTTTGTTAACAAAATATCCTCTCCATCGGGTCATGCACGACGCAAACTGGGCTTGATTTGACTCGGCCCAGGTGCTCCCACTGATTGGGGGTGTAATCTATAAAAGACACCAAGAATCCTATTTGTAAAAAATGATTTGATTTATATCTGTAAACATTCAAGTTCAGGATCTTCTTTCTTATTTTTTGTTTTAGTTAGTAGTCCTGCTATTTACAAAAAAAAAAAAAAATAAAGTCTTATCAGTTGTCATGTTTCAAACTGGTAGAACTGCAGTTCAGGCTGCCCGGTTACACAGATTGGTAATTTCCTCTAGGAAATTTACCCCCATCAGATTTTTGGCTACAGAGGCTGGTACTTCTGCCAAGGATGCTGCTTCGTCGGAGTACTTCAGAAAGGTGGTCAACCCAAACACTGAAAAGGTTGATATCAACAACTTGAACAGTAAGGCTGATACTTCGTCTGCATACTATCAAAAGGTTTTTAACCCAAATTCCGAAAAGGTTGGTTTCGCCAATTTGGACACTTTTGCCAGAAGACACATTGGTCCAACTCCAGAGGAAGTCAACACTATGTTGACCACTTTGGGCTACTCTGATCTTGATGAGTTCTTGTCCAAGGCTATCCCAGAACATATTCTCTTTAAGAGAAAATTGAAGGTTCAGCCAGAACAAGGGTTCACCGAATCTGAAATGTTGGATCATCTTCATGAAATTGCCAATAAGAATAAAATCGTCAAGTCTTTTATTGGTAAAGGTTATGCTGGTACCAAATTACCTCCAGTGATTCAAAGAAACTTGTTAGAAAGTCCTGAATGGTATACTTCCTATACCCCATATCAACCGGAAATTTCTCAAGGTAGATTGGAATCTTTATTGAATTACCAAACTATGGTTACTTCTTTGACAGGCTTGGCTATGGCTAATGCTTCTTTGTTGGATGAAGGTACTGCTGCTGGTGAAGCCATGGCTTTATCTTTCCACAACTTGAAGGGAAAGAAATCAAAATACGTGGTTGATACCAACATTCACCCTCAAACCTTGAATGTTATCAAATCTAGAGCTAGCAACATCAATGTTGAAATTGTTCAATTGCCATTATCCACTGATTCTGGTGTTTCCCAATTGAAATCGATTATCAAGGATGTTTGTGGTGCCCTTGTTCAATACCCTGGTACTAACGGTGACGTTTTCGACTACTCCAAGGTGGGTGATTTACTTCATGCTAACAAAGCCTTGTTTGCTATGGCCACTGATTTGTTGGCTTTAACTATGCTTAAATCTCCAGCTGAATTCGGTGCCGACATTGCTCTTGGTACTTCCCAAAGATTTGGTGTTCCATTCGGTTACGGTGGTCCTCATGCTGCTTTCTTTGCAACCAATTCCAAATATTCTAGAAAGATTCCTGGTAGAATTGTGGGTGTTTCTAAGGACAGATTGGGTAAGCCTGCTTTAAGATTGGCTTTACAAACTAGAGAACAGCACATTAAGCGTGAAAAGGCCACTTCAAACATTTGTACTTCTCAAGCTTTGTTGGCTAACATTGCTGCCATGTATGCTGTTTACCATGGTCCAGAAGGTTTGAAGAACATTGCTAAAAGAGTGTTTGGATTCACTACTCTTTTGGCCACTCAAATTGCTTCTAAGCACGAAATTGTTAACACCAAATGGTTCGATACCTTAACTGTCAAATTAAATGGAGTCACTGCTGAACAAGTTTTGAACACCGCTTTGTTTGAGCATAACATTAACTTGTTCAAGGTTGATGAAAACACTGTTTCTGTCACTTTGGATGAAACTGTTACCGAACAAGACTTGGATGCTTTGATTCAAGTTTTCACTGGTGACAGATTGGATCTTAGTCAAATTGAAGAATTACCTTCAATTCCAAGGGAATTCTTGAGAACTGATGAAATTTTGACTCATGAAGTTTTTAACACTCATCATTCTGAAACCGCCATGTTGAGATACTTACACTTACTCCAAAGCAAGGATTTGTCATTGGCCAACTCCATGATTCCTTTGGGCTCATGTACCATGAAGTTGAATGCTACCGTTGAAATGCAAACTTTATCTATTCCAGGTTTCAACTCCATCCATCCATTCGCCCCTGTGGACCAAGCTCAAGGTTATAAGGAATTGGTTGACGAATTCGAAAAGGATTTGAATGATATCACCGGTTTTGATGCCACTACTTCCATGCCAAACTCTGGTGCTCAAGGTGAATACACTGGTTTGTCTTTGATCAGACAATACCACAAGTCTAGAGGTGAATACGAAAAGAGAAACATTTGTCTTATTCCAGTCAGTGCCCACGGTACCAACCCAGCTTCTGCTGCCATGTGTGGTTTGAAGGTTGTTCCTGTTAAGTGTTTAGATAACGGGTCTATTGACTTGGAAGATTTGACTGAAAAGGCTGAAAAGTTCTCTGACAGCCTTTGTTCTATTATGATTACTTACCCATCTACTTATGGTTTATTCGAACCGGGTGTCAAGGTTGCTATTGAAACTGTTCACAAGAATGGTGGTTTAGTGTACTTGGATGGTGCCAACATGAATGCTCAAGTCGGTTTGACCTCTCCAGGTGATTTGGGTGCAGATGTTTGCCATTTGAACATCCACAAGACTTTTGCATTGAGTCACGGTGGTGGTGGTCCAGGTCAAGCACCTGTATGTGTTAAGGAACACTTGAAACCATTCTTACCAAAGCATCACTTTGTTCATACACCTCACTCTACTAATGAATCGATTCAATCAGTCAACTCTGCTCCTTTCGGATCTGCATCTGTTATTCCAGTGTCTTATTCTTACATCAAGATGTTGGGAGCCCAAGCTTTACCATATGTTTCCACCATTGCTATGTTGAACGCCAACTATATGTTGGAAAGATTGAAGGATCAATACAAGATTTTATTTGTGGACTCTCATGCATCTACCAATGAAGGATTGAAGCATTGTGCCCATGAATTCATCTTGGATTTAAGAGAATTCAAGGCTGTTGGTATTGAAGCCATTGATGTTGCCAAGAGACTTCAAGATTATGGTTTCCATGCCCCAACCATGTCATTCCCAGTTGCAGGTACTTTGATGATCGAACCAACTGAATCGGAAAACTTGGCTGAAATCGACCGTTTTGTTGATGCTTTGCTTTCCATTAGACGCGAAATTGCTGCTTATGCCAACAATGAGCCATTGGGAACTGTGTTGAAGAATGCCCCACACTCCTTGGAAGATATTGTTTCTACTGAGCAAGCCGAATGGGATCAAAGAGGGTACACCAGACAACAGGCTGCTTACCCATTGCCATACTTGAAGACATCCAAGTGCTGGCCAACCGTGGCCCGTTTGGATGATACCTACGGTGATTTGAACTTGATCTGTACTTGTCCATCGGTCGAAGAGATGGTTGAAGCTCAAGCCAATTAAGCTTCATAATTTGATATATCATTTGTATAATAGAAATATTCCACTAACCTTGTTGGTGACTAATAAAATAATTTGATAGACTTTAAAATAAAAAAATTAAAATTGTAATTAACCACAATTGCCGAAAACACTTGTGACTATTCATAGTATTGGTAATTACCGCAACTACTTTTGACTGACTCGATCGACGATATATATGTATATATATATATATATATATATATATATATTCCCCAGCCTCGCGAAAAATTACTATTTTCAGAACCACCATATTATTCATGATATATTATTGAGTACCAACTCTAGCAACAATTACAGTCCTCTAAACCGCAATTTTCAAGGCTCAAAACGTACAAACAAATTGCAACCAAATCCCACCATTTTCCTTAGCTCACCTCTCGACATACCATCTTGACAGCGGTCGTGGCCCTCCTCTACCACCAACAGATCAGCCCCATAAATTGTTCGTGTCTGGTATGGGTTCGCGGCGCACGACCAGCCACCTCAAAAATACTTGTATCACCACACCCTAGTAATATTGTATGAGGAGCCCAGTATACATTTGCAATCAATAAACACCGCATCTGTCATCGTTCGAACCCGACATCATCAAAAACCCACCGCGTCATCTTTGGTGTCCTCACTTCCAAATAACCAGTGAAGTCCCCCCCCCCCACCCCCGCATCATTATTCAATTAACAAGACCCCGACATGGATTGGTATAGTAAGAAGAAGATACCGGGAGGAGGAGCACCAGCATACACGCCACCGTCGTATGGAAGCATAGGATCAAGTGGATCTGGTGGCGCGTTGTCGCCGTACACCAATCAGCGAAGTCAAATCTATACTCATAGTAATAACAATAGTATTAGTGGAGGAAGTACCCCGGGAATTCCACCCACCGGTGGATTGGGAACAGGATTGAATTATCATCCGGTATTATCCGCTGGCGGGCCATTAATATCCCCTGGACAAAATCATAGCACGTCCCCCACCCCAGCACTGGGACCTATGGATCGAGCATCGTATTATTTTTCACAATTTCCATTATATTGTTCTGATTGGAGATATCTTGGATTAGAAGATAAAGATTGTGTTGCCTTGAGCACATATAAGGAGGGTTTCACCAACAAACTTCAAGTGGTCCACGGCACTAACTACTCTAATGATTATACCCGGATAAATGGCAATGATCCCATCATCCAAGATGAAATAGGTTACGATAATCCTTCTCCCACAAGTGCAAATCACACTACTCAATACCATCAAAAACATCATCCCAATAAATACTATGATGATGCTATAGTGGAAGGGTTTGATTTCCACAAAGTGGCCGAAGCAACCTTGGATTATCCCATTACTAACCTTCAATGGGATCCATCAATGAGATCTAGTAATGACCAAAGAATTGCCGCTTCTCTGGAAGTCCTTCGTTTATACAAAGTTTCCCTTGACTCATTTGACGAACAAAACATTAACAAGCTTCTACAAACTCATATTTTGGCAAATAATACCACTGGTAATTCGTCATCATCAAATTCATCTAATAATGCCACCAAAAATGATGATATTAATACCTTCCCACCAGTGACATCATTTGATTGGAATAAAACTGATCCCAATATAATAATCACTTCTTCAGTTGATACCACTTGTACAGTATGGGATTTACATCGGTCGCATAATTTACTGAAAGTTGGCGAAGATTCATCTCTTGATACCGCCACCGTGATGACTCAATTGATTGCTCATGATTCCGAAGTGTTTGATGTCAAATTCATCCATAATTCCTCAAACATCTTTGCTTCGGTGGGTAACGATGGATCCATGAGAGTTTTTGATTTAAGATCTCTTGAGCATTCTACAATTATTTATGAGCCGAGTTTAGTATTGGCCCTGACTCCTTCAATACCTGGAACTTCTTTAAGTTCGTCTGCCATGAATGGAAAGGCATTGTTGAAATTAACTGCTTCAAATATTGATCAGCATCATTTGGCTACCGTGGGATTTAATTCTAATCAAGTCATTGTAATAGACATGAGAATGCCCGGTTTGCCGGTAGCTACGTTGGATGGGTCTTTGGGAGGCGTTAACCAAGCAGCAATAAATCTGATTAAATGGCATCCAACCTCCAATTATTTACTAACAGGGGGTGACGATTGTCAAGCATTAGTTTGGGATTGTAATAATCTACAACAATCAAAATCTAATGGTGATACTGGCGCTGTTATTGACACTCCAATTTTGGCGTATGAAGAAGAATTGGAGGTCAACAACGTGTGCTGGAGACAAGGGACTGGCGATTGGATGGGTGTGGTTAGCGGTAAAGGATTTCAAGCAGTGCTGTTGTAACCACAAAAAAAAAAAAAAAAAAAAAAAATACACATACAATATAACCCACAACTTGTCACATCATATCTAGCACCTGTAGTAGCAGTTCCATTAGAACTAAACCTTTGTGTTTAATATTTAATTTAATACAAAAATAAATTTTTATGGATCATTATATTATATTAATACGTACAAAAATAAGTAATCAATGTACTTGCTATACAGATTGAAAAAACAATCGATACCGGCATAAGATAAACTAATTAACTTACTTCTTGGCAGCCTTTTGAGCAGCCTTGGTGACCTTACCAGCCTTGTCGGACTTTTCAACAGACTTGATAACACCGACAGCGACAGTTTGTCTCATGTCTCTGACAGCGAATCTACCTAATGGTGGGTAGTCAGTGAAAGCTTCAACACACATTGGCTTG
>JAKTXG010000163.1:0-13284 GCA_030561385.1 Suhomyces bribrorum | reverse complement strand
GGGGGGGGGGAAGTTAGAAGAGGAAAGGGTGTGTCACGGTCACCTATGCACGCTGAGATAGACGGCTGGGCGGGTGCTAAAATGGAGTGGACTGAATACGATGATAAAGCTATGAGAATCGTATATTTCGGATCAAAGTTATTGTCTTTTTCTGGGGAGGGTCAAAAAAAAAAAAAAAATGCGAAGGCTCCAAGTCTGGGGTCGGGTAAAAAGGCGGGATTGCCGAGCAGGTAGCGAGACAATTGGCGAGGCAACGGTGGTGGAGAGTGCGGTGGAGGCAAATTAGGGGCCGGAGGAGTTCTTCGGGAGTCGCTAGCACAAACCGGGGCCGCTTGCTTGCGTGGGAAGCAAGGCCCCATTTGGGTCAGGGTAAACATGTCGCGGCGAGTGTCGCGGCGAGCGTCTCTCATCACGTGCTCTGAATCACGTGACTCATGACAACAAATGACTTGTGAGATATATCACGTGATCTGTGGCTGATCGCGTTGTCGCCAAGTGCATTGCTGCGGTACGCGCTGATCGCGTTTCTTTTTGTTCCAAGCCACTCTAAAAATATCTTTGATTAACCCTCATAACAAACAACACAATCTATGTATAACCACACAACCTGCAAACACTGACAGACCAGGTGGTTGGCCAACCGCCACTAAGATCGCCTCCTGAAAAATCGCCCACGGCCAACCTGTAAATTTGCCCGCGCCAACTGCACTTCTCATCGCATTCGCATTCTCTTGGTACTGTAACCCTGATATAATTATCTTCTCAACACAACAACCCTTCAGCCCCATAACCACTTATAGTTGGTGGAGTGGAGTGGAGGCACTTGAGGGACACGCATCGATGTGTTTGGCAATAAATGTGCTTGTTTGGGCAAGTTCTTTATACCTTTGTACCTTAATACGTATTATAACTTATAACCTATAACTTATAACCTATAACTTATACCTTTTATACCTTTTATACCTTTTATACCTTTTATACCTTTCATGCCTTTTTACACCTTTTACACCTTTTACACCTTTCATACCTTTATGGCTTTATAATCTTGGCTCCTAGCCCTTTTGTACTATTTAGTTCCTTTTTTTTTCCCGCTTGTTTCTGTGTCGTCATAGTTAACTATAGTTAACACACTCCTCACTCGCAAATCACCCTTAGTAAAACTTCGCAGTCCAAAAAATTTCACTCCCCTGACAACTTGTGCCATATTTAGTAGACCTCAGCCAGTGAGCAGAAGTTACACTAGTTATTTGATCAGTTTTCCGTGGTACAATTTTTTTATTTTTTTTTTAGATTTTTACTACTACGTTGTTTTCTTAAAGCTTCATACCACTCAAAAAAGGTTTTATATCCCCCCCGGCTCCCCTCCCCTCCTCCTCCAGCTCCCCTGCCAAATACCACCAATAGGTCTTGTTGTTTTCCTTGATCCTTAATCCTTTTTGATTCTAGATCCTTGACTTCTTTGATCCTACACTCGCTTTTGATGAAGGTGGCTCCCTCCTCCCTAGTGGTCTTATTGACCCTGTTGTATCTCCCGTTCGTGGTGTATGCCAAAAGATCCCTTTCTGCTACTTCCTTGGTGACATGTATGGAAGGGTCTCAAATCTCCCCTTCTTATTTCAACGTTACCTTCAACCCAGACGATCGCTCCTTGAAGTACTCCCTTGACTTGTACACCAGTATCAGCGCCAAGGTCATTGCTGATGTGGAAATCTATGCTTATGGGTTTATGATTATTCAAAAGTCTATTGATATGTGTACTTTGGGCTGGAAACAGTTTTGTCCTGTTTATCCTGGAACCATGCAAGTGGAATCCATCGAATACATCTCCCTGAAGTATACCAACGAAATCCCTGGCATTGCTTATACCGTTCCTGATATCGATGCTGTGGCCAGAGTATTCATCAGAGATGCCACCACCGGTAAAACCCTTTCGTGTCTTCAATCCTCCTTCACCAACGGGAAGACCATCAATCAAACCGGCGCCAAATGGGCCACCGCCGTCGTGGCAGGCTTGGGGCTTTTGATTGCCGCCATCATGTCCACTTTTGGAAACTCCAACGCCGCCTCCCATATCTCCGCAAACTCGGTGTCTCTTTTCTTATACTTTCAAAGTGTGGTGGTGGTTTCCATGCAACACGTGGAAAGAGTGCCTCCTATCGCTTCCTCGTGGGCTGCTAACTTGGCATGGTCTATGGGTCTTATTAGAATCGGCTTCATGCAAGATATCTTCAGATGGTACGTTCAACTGACCGGTGGTACCCCCACCGTCTATTTCAAAGGTACCACCAGACAAATCTTGGTGCAAAGAGCCTATAGTATTTTGTCAGATCTCCACAAAAGAGCTTCCAATATCGGGTTGAAATCAAACAAAAACTTGACCGTCTTGAGAGGTATCAAAAGAATCGGTTACAATTCCCATATCGAACCTACGTCCATTGTTCCTACCGGGTTCACTTTCTTTATTATCATTGGTTATCTTTTGGTAGCTATATTGGTTATCATCAAGTCAGTGGTCGATTTACTCATCAGATTCAACAAGATTAAGCCAAACAAGTTCTACACCTTCAGAAATAATTTCAGCATCATTTTAAAAGGTAGTATTCTTAGATATATCTATATTGGTTTCATCCAGCTTGCCATCTTTTCTCTCTGGGAATTCACCGAAAATGATTCGCCTGCCATGATCGTGTTGGGTGTTCTTTTCCTCCTTCTTCCCTTGGCTGTTATTGGCTGGTCTTATTTTAAGACTCTTCAATTCGGTAAACGCTCCATCAAACAGTTTAGAAACCCCGCTGCCTTGTTATATGGTGACTCCAGAATTTTGAACAAGTACGGTTTCTGTTACACCATGTTCCATGCCGAAAAGTATTGGTTTGGTATAGTCCTTGTTGGTTATGGTCTTGTCAAAGCCATCTTCGTTGGTTTATGTCAAGCCTCTGGGAAAACCTCGGTTTTGGTCTTGTTTATTCTCGATTTGGCTTACACCATTTTTTTGATTATTCAATCTCCATACTTGAACAAACCAACGAATATTTTGAACTATATGATTTCTGTGGTCACCACCATCAATTCGTTCCTCTTTCTCTTTTTCTCTGATTTATTCAATCAAGCTCAGGCCGTTTCATCGATCATGGGATGGGTTTTCTTCGTTCTTAATGCAGCCTTTGCTTTGATTTTATTGGTGTTGATTATTGTGTTTGTGGTCATGAGTCTTATCTCCAAGAATCCTGATGCAAGATTCGCTCCTGCCAAGGATGACAGATTCTCTTTCCAACAAATGAATTCTGCCAAACAAATAGTTGGTCCCAATGGTTCTTCTGGTCCTTATGATGAAAAGGTCGGTGTTAATCAAGAATTGGAAGCTTTGGGTATTGCAGCCCAAGATCACTCCAATAATTGGGAGTCTGAAATGTATAAATTAAATTCTCCTAATGTCGATCATGATAATAGTAATGATATGTTAACCCCTTCATTACAAAACAATGAAAAATTCGGAGACTCGTGCAGTTCGGAACATGAATTTAATGACGACTCAGAATCGAGAGTACTTCAACCAAATCCTCTGCAAAAGACTTTAGGTGCTACTTTAGGTAGTAAGCTCAAGAGTTTAACTAGGGGATTGTCCACCAAATCTAATAAAGGTAAAAAATCTGAAGAAGTACCAGTTGTTTCCAACAAAAAGACGGAAATCACCAGACTAAGCGACACTTTACAAGATACTAATTCCATGCCATCCCCAACTCAAAGTCATGATCCTAGTGCTCCAATCACATCCAATTGGGAAACATACAATGAAAGTCGTACTGCTTCTGGCAACGCAGCACAACAAAGCCATAATAGACAGGAGTCCAACCTTTCCCATTTGTCTATGGACAATGGCCCACAACGTGCTAAAGGATTCATCTAATCTTGCCACAGTACGCTTCATTAGTTTCGACGAAGTAACCAAACAAATCAAAATAATGGCATAAAACATCAACAGCATCAACAGATCACATACATAAATTTCAAACATATTGGCTGAGTTTCACGATATACTAGCATGTATATTGTAGTGAGCTCATCATGATCAAGTCTTATTTTTTTGTGTGGCCCCATCATTAAATCAACAATTGATGATACTCGATTTTATCTCGGTAACAATCACTCATGTTCGGTAGCAAATCAATCATGTTCTGTCTTCGCATGATTCGATAATAATTACGTTTATATACCTGAGACCACTTTCTAAGCTGGAATCGCTCTTCACTTCTTCCGTTATTTGTGTAACTTAACTACAACATTATTAAGTAAATTATTGTAGAAAAGGAGGCATAATTATGGTGGTAACTCAGGCAATAGATAAGTTATCCCAAATTTCTTGTAGTGGTTTTAAGTATTTCAAACTCTGGTTGTCCGCTAGGATCAAATGGAACTTTTCATCGGTACTAAGCAGAACCACCAGCCAAATTTTGCCCAATTTGTGCTTGGTGATATTGAAAAACTTTTCTAGAGACACAGAAGATGTAACCCTTAACATATAATCTGAGGTCTTAGCGAGTGCAGTGGAAATTGTGCCCAACTCGTGTTCATTAAAGGTATAGTTTTCGTTGATGTCGATATCTTGAGCCCACCGATCACCAGCATTGTAGAACCTTGGATCCAATTTCGAGGGCGTTTCCAAGTATGGTACTGTATGCTGTAACGTGGGGTTGGATAAGGATACTTCGAACCATTGTGAGGCCACTTCTTGAGCTATTAATGGCACGATTGGCTTTGATTTATCAGCGTCACACGGGATATTTATACCGTCCAAGGAGTCTCCTTGGGCAAGCTTATTGACAAGCGTCAGACGGGCATGTTGATCCATATAGCACTCGAAGATCCCTCCCACAAAAGTGCCTGGAATATAGACGGGAACCGTCCTTTTAGCGTAGTTCTTTCTTCGAGCCATCTTGTAGCACGCCAACCTTGGGGCCTGTTGATACAAGCTGGTTTTTGGATTGATATCACCAAGCTGTTCATCTAAGACCAAGGAGTTTCGACCCCGATATTCGATTCGGCCTCCGTCAGTTGCCTTCTCCATAACCTTCTCTAACAAATCGTGTACAAACGAAGTTACAAATGGGAATGTATCGGAGGCATCATGTTCTGCCGGTGGCGCCAACATGCAAAAAGGCGTCTCCCAGTCGATATCAGTGCTGCTTTGGGACATGTAGTGCTTTTTGAAAACGAGCTTTCCCCCGTCACAATAGTTCAATGACAGCACATGGGTGGAGGATCCAGAAGGGCTGAGATGGTAGATACGATTGATTTTGAACCCCGTGAACGGGATCACGTTGCGAGCAACCGGATCACATACCTTTGCCTCCTTGAAGTACCAAGTAGCGTCCGCCAAAGCAACACCAAGGACAGCCACCATCATAGTGCCCCACATCATAGTGGTTCTTCTGATTTGCACCCACGCACTTTTTTGTTGCAGCCATTAATAGGGCCAACGGTGCAACCCCCAAACCCTCACACGTGACTCTCCACGTGACTCGATGCTGAGCGATGCGATGAGAGATGCAAAAAATTCAGTACTTCACTACTACACCACCACCATGGATACCCAACAGACCAATAAGGCCCATAGGGGAGGGTCCACCAAAAACACCGCCAAGAAGCGTTTGCACCAGAATGGCCAGAACGCCAAGGCGTTTGCGGTGAATGCCCCCAGGAAGCTCGAAAGACAGGCCAGAAGATCGCAGGATGTCAATGAAAAGAAGTTGCATGTGCCAATGGTGGATAGAACGCCGGATGATGACCCTCCTCCGGTCATCATAGCGGTGGTAGGACCTCCGGGAACAGGGAAGACCACATTGATCAAATCGTTGATCAAACGGTTGGCCAAAACTAGCTTAAGTGAGATCAAAGGTCCCATCACCATTGTCAGTGGTAAGAGAAGAAGACTTACGTTTATTGAAGTGGGCAACGATTTGAATTCCATGATCGATGCCGCAAAGATTGCCGATCTTGTGTTGATGTTGATTGACGGGAATTATGGTCTTGAGATGGAAACCATGGAGTTTCTTAACATCGCACAACATCATGGGATGCCTCGTGTTTTGGGAGTGGCCACTCATTTGGATTTATTCAAATCTCAATCGACTTTAAGAACTTCTAAAAAAAGATTGAAACATAGATTCTGGACTGAAGTATATCAAGGAGCCAAATTGTTTTATCTTTCAGGTGTTATAAATGGTAGATACCCTGACCGAGAAATATTGAATTTGAGTCGATTCATTTCGGTCATGAAATTCAGACCTTTGAAATGGAGAAACGAGCATCCTTACCTCTTAGCAGATAGAATCACTGACTTGACCCATCCTCAAGACATAGCAGAAAACCCCAAGGTCGATAGAAAAGTGGCCATCTATGGTTATTTACATGGAACTCCCTTACCAGCCACCGATGCCCAGATCCATATTGCCGGTGTCGGCGATTACACTGTTCATTCGGTTGAAAAATTGCCTGATCCTTGTCCTACACCATATTTCGAACAAAAATTGGATGATCTTGAAAGAGAAAGAGCAAAGCAACAAGCCGAAAAGGACGGAACCGTGGCCAAGACCACCAGAAGAAGAAAGAGATTGGAAGACAGACAAAAAATCATTTATGCTCCAATGTCGGACGTGGGTGGGGTCTTGGTAGATAAAGATGCCGTATACATTGATATTGGGAACAAAGAGTCGTTTGTGCCCGGAGAAGAAGATCAGGGTGAAGGAGAACGACTCGTTACTGATTTGCAAGAGGTTCAAAAGACCATGACTGAGAGATTCCAAGAAGGACCTGGGTTGCAATTGTTTTCGTCCTCCAAAGCCTTGAACCAGGTGGAATCTGACGATGAACAAGAAGCAGGCGGGTTACTCTCCGAAGTCGAAGAGGAAGATGACGAAGACGAGATTCATAATGGAGATGTAGGTAGAAAAGCCATGAGAAAGCCCAGAATTTATGGTAAGTCAATCCAAGATGATGATGAATTTGATGATGAATTATCTGGAGATGAAGAAGAAGCAGAACCAAGAATGGTCGAAATCGAATTCAAAAACAGGTACAAAGAAGACGAGTTGGAATTTGTTGAAGACTCATCCTTGAGTTCTGACGAAGAAGAATCAGGATACAGAGCCACTGCCAGAAAATTAAAGGCTTCGGTACAAAGAAAATGGGATATTAATAAGTTGTTATATTTAAGCAATATAGAGCCATCTGATGTTATTAGAAGATGGAGAGCTCAAGATCGTCGCGATGTGGATGATGAAGAAGAAGAAGAAGAAGAAGATATCGAGAAAGATGATGATTTCTTCACCAAGAAAACCACCCATGATTCCGCCGAAGATCTTGACCAATTTATGCCTTCATATCCTTCAATTGAAGAGCTCAAAGCCAAGTTTAACCCAGAAACCATCGATGATGATGAGTATGAAAATGGATATAGACATTTGAAGGCACGGTTTTTGTCAGCACCTAAAATGAATGGTGGTGAAGGTGAAGGAGAAAACGAAGAAGGAGGTGAAGATGATGAGGATGCATACGGAGACTTTGAAGATTTGGAAGCAGAGTCACAGACCGAAAAGAAGCAAGATGATTTTGCTGATTTCGATGCAGAAGAAGAAAAAGACGAAGAATTCGATGAAGATAACGTCCAGGAAGAAAGCGAACAAGAGGAGGAGGATGCCAACTTAACAGTGGAAGAAAAGAGAAAGCTCAATGCAGCCAAGAAAGCGAAATTACAGATGCAATTTGAAGAAGAAGAGGATCGTGAGTTTGGAGCCGATGATCCTGAAGGAGATACCGAAGCTGACACCTGGTACGAATTTCAAAAGAACAAGATGGCCAAGCAATTGGAAATCAACAAGGCCGAATATGAACAAATGGACCAAGCCACTCGGATTAAAATTGAAGGATATAAAGCCGGGTCGTACGTCAAGATCGTGTTCAACAATATTCCATGCGAATTTGTGGATAATTTACAACCAGAGTACCCTATTGTTTTGGGAGGGCTTTTATCCACGGAATCAAGATTTGGAATCATGAACGTCAGAATTAGAAGACACCGTTGGCACAAAAAGATCCTTAAATCTTCCGACCCATTAATTTTGAGTTTGGGTTGGAGAAGATTCCAAACGCTTCCGATTTATACCACATCTGATTCTAGAACCAGAAACAGAATGTTGAAATATACCCCGGAGCATGCCTATTGTTTTGCATCGTTCTACGGGCCATTGGTGGCTCCAAACACCACGTTTGTAGGGTTCAATTTGGTGGATAACCAATCGACCACAGGATCATTTAGAGTTGCAGCTACTGGGATTGTTGAAGACTTGAATTCCTCGGTAGAAATCGTCAAGAAATTGAAATTGGTCGGGTTCCCCTACAAGGTTTTCCGGAATACAGCGTTTATCAAGGATATGTTTTCTAATTCATTGGAAGTGGCTAAATTCGAAGGTGCTTCCATCAGAACTGTTTCTGGTATTCGAGGAGAAATTAAGAGAGCATTGTCAAAGCCAGAAGGCCATTTCCGGGCCACTTTCGAAGATAAAATCTTGATGAGTGACACCATTTTCTTAAAGACTTGGTACCCCGTTAAAGTTAAGCACTTCTATAATCCTGTCACATCCTTATTATTGAACAAGCACTCTGAATGGAAGGGAATGAGATTGACGGGACAAGTTCGTGCTGAACAAAATATTCCCACACCATTACTTCAAGACAGTTCTTATAAGAAGGTGGAAAGAGTGGAAAGAAGATTTAACCATTTAAAGGTTCCAAAATCTATCAGAGCTGCATTACCATTCAAGTCACAAATCCAAGAATTGAAGCCTCAAACTCAAAAAACCTATATGGCCAAGAGAGCGGTTGTGTTGAATGAAGATGAGAAGAAGGCCCGGGCCTTGATCCAAAAAATCAATACCGTGAAGAACGCCAAAGAAGCCAAGAAGAAGTCCAAGAAGGAAGAAAAGTTCAAGGATAGATTGAAGAATTTGGCTAAGAAGGACGAGTTGAGAAAGGAAAAGGAAAAGGAGAGGAAGAAGGATTATTTCACCCGGGAGGGAAAGAAAAGATTAGGATCTAGTGAAGGTAACACTGAAGCCTTTGGAAAGAAGAGAAGAACCTGATGTATAAATAGCATAAGTTAATACAATAAACTAAATCAAGCTTACCTACATTGTACCCCCTGAATTGGCATAAATAAATACATGTACTTCACAGAAGTTCTAAAACACTTATAAACGATTTAGATCACAGGTCAGGAAAATCAATCGTGAGCCTTACAAATGGTATTCAATCATTCTTTGACTTTCCAAGTTCACCAATAATCCTTCTTCTCCCCAAACGATCTTCATGACATCATAAAATTCCCGGGCATAGTAGATTTGAATACCATATTTCTTCAAGTAAAACTCCTCGACCTGGGTCATTTTAAAGTCCAACGATTCATTGTCCTTTAACAATTCATTCACCAAACTGGAGTCAGTAGTTACACCTTCTTCTTCGATTCTTCTACCGTACTCTTCAATCAAATCCTTTCTGTTTTCTCTGGGAACGATCATTCTCTTGATATGACCACTTAAATGTGCCCCCATCATCTTTTCCTTGACCCCACCGATGGGTAAAACTAACCCGCGAAGAGTAATTTCTCCAGTCATGGCAATGTCTGATGGCACTGGCTTATCTAAAATTAATGATAAGAACAGCAACGCCATCGTGATACCAGCAGATGGACCATCTTTAGGAATGGAACCTTGGGGAACATGTAAATTGATCTCCAAATTATTGAATTTATCCACCAAATACTGTTCACTCTTTCCTTTAGTATCCAAAACATTCTTATAAATCAACAGCTTGATAAAAATCAAACCAATCTTGGCACTTTCCATCAAGACTTCGCCCAATCTACCTGTCATGCTCAATGAGGACCCTGAGTTTGCGTTCGAAGGGTTACCAATCCGCTTATCAAAACCGATACTTTCAAAAACCAAAACGGATCCCGATCCATCTGAGTTGTATGATAATCCATTAACTATCCCTACTTTGGAAACAGAAGTAATGGTGGTTTCGTTAGCCGTGATATCACCAGAACTATATGGAATCCCCAAGTACTTGGGCAAGTCATTATCGGTGACCCTTGGGTTATAGGCATAGTTAGTACCCAAAGATTCACAGTATTCCACTGCTTTGAAACGACAGATGGTTGCCAATCTACGTTCCAAATTTCTAACCCCAGATTCTCGAGTATAATCTACGATCACCTTCTTGAGAGTTCCTTGACTAATACTAACATAGTCATCTCCATTTGATGCAGTAGGAAATCCATTTCTCTTGATTTGTCTGGGTAAAAGGTACTTTTTCCCGATAATAAGCTTTTCATTGTAATCATAAGCACCGACTTCGATCATTTCTAATCTATCCAACAATGGTCTGCTCATTAAATGAGGTTCATTGGAGGTACAGATAAAAATCACCTGTGACAAATCCACGGGAAATCCAAGATAATGGTCGATAAAAGTATTATTTTGTTCTGGATCCAATACTTCTAATAAAGCAGCGGAAGGATCACCGTTGAATCTATTGGCCCCTGAATTTCCACCAACCACTTTATCTATTTCATCCAATAAGATGACAGGGTTCATGGATCTAGACTTTCTTAATGCTTGAATAATTAACCCTGGCATAGCACCAATATAAGTTCTTCTGTGGCCCCTAATTTCACTTTCATCTTTAATACCACCCAAAGAGATTCTTTGGAAGTTTCTACCTAAAGAAGAGGCGATAGATTTGGCCAAGGAGGTCTTACCAGTACCAGGAGGACCAGTCAACAAGATGATTGGAGATTTGTTACTCTTCGAGATTTTCACGGCTTCACTGGTTTCATTTTCCAATTTGCTTTCGTTGATGGAGTTCTTAATTTTGTTCTGAGCTTGTCTACGGGAATGGAAAGTCTCATCGTTATTCGCAATAACAATAGATGAATCATTCGACTTTTCTTCATCAGGATCTACTTCCTTGATCTTGGGGATATTATTTTCCTTTTTGAACCTGTCGATATCCTTTTCGGCATTGATTCCTAACAACTTCAATACTACCAAGTACTGAATCAATCTTTTCTTGACGTGCTCTAAACCATAATGGTCATCATCTAATTGCTTCTTAGCAAATTTCAAATCGATGTCCTTATTGGTTTTAAACCTGGTGACGTACTTATCCCAAGGAACATCCATGACAATTTCCAAGTAGTTTCTAATGACATGAAAATCAGAATTACCGCCACCTCCCGGTTGTGCAGAAGATTTAATTCGTTTATAGTCTTTGGTAATAAGTCTCTTGGAGTCGGGTGACAAGGAGGTGATTGTGGGCAATTTATTCTTTATGAAATTGGTGATTGCCTTTAACTCGTCATCATCGTCATCATCATCTTCCTCGTCGCCATCTTCTTCACCACGACGAGTGATTAATTTTTGAGAATTTTGATTTCCAGGCTTGAGCCTGGCCATGGGTCTAGCTCCAGGTTTATTGGTCATTCCTTCCAATACCAATCTAATCGACTTCAATTGATTTGCAACCACACTTGCTTTTTGAATATTGGAAGCTTCATTGAAGAACCAATGGTTGACAAAGGAATTGTTTTGCTTCAAGTTGTCAAAAATGGTAGTCAATTGTTGAATCATTAAGTTCATTTGTTTAGTTCTGTCGGTTACACTGACACCATTGAGCAATTTCAATTTTTCATGGTTAGGAAAAGGGAGAATTCCACAAGTTAAATCAAGTAATCTGAGGAACGATTTATTATCGATTTTGAATTTCGAATCATCGGAGGAGAATTGGCCATACAACTTTTGCAAACTAATAAAAGACTTGGTAAAATCTTTGGAACCCACTAACTGCAAATAAAATGCGTTAGCAAGAGGGTTCAACGTGAGTAAATCACCGTTATCTTTCTTGAGTTTCGAGGCCGGGCCCTTTTTAGGGTTTGCATTGCCGTTATGGGCCAATGCCTGGCGATAATCAACGATGAAATCGTCGATTCTTTTAAATAATTTGTAACTGTTACCTCTTAAGGTGGTGAAGTTTGCCTTCAAATCGTCGACTTCAGAATTCCAATCGATATCAAATAAGGCTTCGTTGGTCTTGAGATCCTTCGACTTGACCCCTCTGGTGATCCCTTGAAGAGTCAATTTGATATTGGTGACGTCATCGACGATTCCAACCACTCTGACTACCGTAACCACATTATTAGAATGTTTCTGATCGGTGATACCAATGGAAGGATCATTGATTTTGGTCAAATTGGGGTTGACGGCTAAGGTCAACCAGTCAAACTCGGTTTGGGGAGCAACGGGTTCCTCCGACTTGGTGGAAAGGGGCGATCCCGATTTGTAGGCCGATTCGCCTCTGTAGAAGTCTTCGATCCCATTAACGGCCAGTGAAGAAATTACGGTGGGGTTGGCCAACTTTTCTTCGTCTTCATCAGGGCGCGAATCCTGATTATCAAAATCGTATTCGGCCAAAAGGTTTTTGATAATGGAGACAGTGGATACTTTATCTTTGAAGCGATATAAAAGAGCAGCCGCCTTGAACCGAGAGAAGGTGACATTGTAGATGATTCCGGGTAACAACACCAAGTTGGAATCCAACCGGTAGGTGGGTAATACGAGCAGCTGTTGGGATTTCTTTCTGGTACGGGCCATGGGTGGCAAAATGTGTGATAAGGTGCAAAAATGAGATTAGTGGTTATATAATATATATATATATATATAGAGAGAGAGAGAGAGAGACTTAAACATCGCACCCCGTGATTTGACCTTTTTGTGGGGATACCGAACCGAGGGACAACCAGGAGAAAGGGAGATATTTCATGAAGCAACAACGGTGGAAAATATGGGGAAAAGGCAGATGGGAAATTTTCCCGAGGCCAGCATTAAAGCCTTCCGTTCGCCCGTTGCTCACCAATGACCTCGTAGTAGCTTAGGTGGTGGTGGTGGTGGTGGTGGCCATGGTGGTGAAGGTGGTGAAGGTGGAAGTGCTGTGAGAAAGTCACGTTTGTTGGTGCGACCAGAATCATATGAAGTTGTACTAGCATAACCTCGCATTCAGTGCGGGATTAGCTGATCAGCCTGAAGGAAGCAATTATGGCTTTGTGACAGAGGAGGGGAATGGCCAGGGGTCCTGCGGGTTCCTGCAGGGTCACTTTTGGCTGTGAAGCTAAACTGTTGGTGGTGCGATTGTAGTCTGGGGGGGGGGGGGGGGGGCGTGAGAGGGGGGGAA
>JAKTXG010000162.1:0-13300 GCA_030561385.1 Suhomyces bribrorum | reverse complement strand
GTATGGACAAATTGATATAGAATGGCAACCTCAAAATTGAAGAAAAGATATAAAACCCCCGTAGACGGTCAAACACCCGTTGTATTGGCCAATCACATCACCCGCTCGTCGCTCCCAGTCCCGCTACCGACCCGCACGCTACCACCTCCCCCTACCACCGCGTTGGTCATGGTTGTGGCTGAGACTGTGGACCTGTGGGGCCAGTGGTCGTCCGTGTTCAATCGCACCAAAC
The DNA here is from genome assembly GCA_030561385.1 of Suhomyces bribrorum. NCBI lineage: Eukaryota > Fungi > Ascomycota > Pichiomycetes > Serinales > Debaryomycetaceae > Suhomyces > Suhomyces bribrorum. The sequence goes on along the minus strand of JAKTXG010000162.1, from coordinate 13,068 downwards.
CGATTTGATGGTTTATCTCCATAACTACAACTTGTATCCGTAGATAGACTGGCCAATCACCATGGAAAAGATCGATTTATCCACCAACTCCCGTGCTATCCAAGAAGCATACAACAAGGTGGTCAGGGGCGATGCTTCTGCCACGTATGTTGTTTACACCGTCGAACATTCCACGTTGACCGTTACTGAAGTTGGCAACGGCCCTTTGGAAGAATTCGTGGAAAACTTCTCGGATGGAAACGTCCAATTCGGACTTGCTAGGGTCACTGTTCCTGGCTCCGATGTCATCAAGCACTTGTTGTTGGGCTGGTGTCCCGACAATGCTCCGGCCAAGCTGAGATTATCGTTTGCTACCAACTTTGCTGAAGTGTCCAAAGTATTAAATGGTTATCACGTCCAGATTGTCGCTAGAGATCAGGATGACTTGGATGTTCAGGAATTCTTGAACAAGGTCGGCGCTGCTGCTGGTGCCAGATACTCTGGCCAATCGGGTAAGGTGGGTGGTGCTGGCACTGGTGCCAGTAGCAAACCTCCTGTGTCCAAGCCTGTGGTGTCCAAGCCTATAGTTTCCAAGCCCACGGCACCCAAGCCCGTTTCCAAGCCCGGGTTCATTCCCAAATCCACCGGTAAGCCCATTGTGCCCGTCAATGCTTCCAAATCTTCCGAAAACGACGATGAATGGGGAGGTGAAAAGGAAATTGAAGAAAGAGACTTCTCCAAAAAGCCATTGGAAAACGTCCCTTCGGCTTACAAACCCACCAAGGTGGATATTGTGGAATTGAGAAAGCAAAAGTCCTCCACCATTTCCTCAACACCAAAACCTAATATTCTCAATCAAGACAATAAGGACAAGCCATCCAATGGTACTGACGAAACTTCAAAGCCAGTTTCGCAAAGAATTGGCGCCTTTGCTAATGATGGAAGAATCACCTCTTTGCCCAAGCCAAAGGTTTCCAATTCTGTGGCCTCTAGATTCACTCCTACTGACACTTCCTCCTCCTCCTCCAGTGCTCCTACCTTCGGAGCAAAGCCGAAATTTGGTGCCTCCAACACCACCACCAACAAGGAGAAAAATTTCGGTGGTGTCTCCAGAAACTTTGCTGCTGAAGATGGTAAGACTCCAGCCCAGATTTGGGCTGAAAAAAGAGGCCAATATAAGACTGTATCTAATGATGATGACGACGTTGCTGATGTGTCTGAAAAATTGGACAATCATTCCATTAATGACGATGATAACGAATTGGTCAAGCCTTCTTCGGCCAAGAGTGCATTCACTGCACCAATCCAGGAAAAGAAGACAGCATTGCCAGAACGGAATTTGCCGGCTCCTGAAGACGAGGACGACGAAGAAGAAAGAGAAGTTCCTGCACCAACCCCAATTTTACCTGTTCGTAACTTACCGCCACCACCTGCCAGAAACTTACCTGAACCAGAAGAAGAAGAGCAGGAAGAGGAAGAGGAAGAGGAAGAGGAAAAACCTGCTCCAGCTCCAATTTTGCCTAACCGTAACTTACCACCCCCACCAGTCAGAAATGTTGGGCTCGAAACAAAGGCTCCAGAACCTGTTAAAGAGGAACCCAAGAAGGTCTCCGTCACTGCTGTTGCTGAGTATGATTACGAAAAGGATGAAGATAATGAAATTGGATTTTCTGAAGGTGATTTGATTGTCGAAATTGAATTTGCCGATGAAGAATGGTGGTCTGGAAAGCACTCCAAGACTGGTGAAGTCGGTTTATTCCCTGCTGCTTATGTTGTTTTACAAGAGAAGTCTGAATCTGCCCTGGCCCCTGCTGCTGCTTCTAGTGCTGCCGCCGCAGCTCCAGCTCCAGCTCCTGTTGCTGTTTCTGAACCTGAACCTGAACCAGTTGCCCCTGCCACCACCACCTCCAAGGGTGCTAGTGCTATAGCAGAATACGACTACGAAAAAGATGAAGACAATGAAATTGAGTTTGCTGAAGGAGATGAGATTGTCGAGATCCAGTTCGTTGATGAGGATTGGTGGTCTGGTAAACATTCCAAGACTGGTGAAGTCGGATTGTTCCCAGCTAACTACGTCAAGTTGAACGAATAACTTGAAACTCAAGTATTATGAATTTTGTATTAGATATAAAAGTTATGAAAAAGTTGGCCAGCATCAATTCAATTGGTAATAAATTAATAAAAAAATGTAGGCAGGAAGGTAGATTCACTTTCAGAACCCCTAAGAATGTGGCTAGTGATTGCTTAAGCGTCTTCCTTTAGTAAGTATTCCTTGACAGCAGGCCCCCAAGCGTGCCTTTTTTTGTAAAAAGCCAAATAGTCTGGCAACAGGTCGATTGCTGTAACCAATTCTGGACCCAAACCTTCGCTCTTTATCTTCGAAATAGGGGTTAAATAAGTCCTTACTGTCATGGAAACAGCCCCCAGTTCCGGCAATCTGGTCAAAACTTGTCTTTCGACCCTTAAGAAACAACTGTTGTCAAAATCGATATCGGAATATTTCAATTCCTTGACTTGTTCACCTTCACGTCCGTGGTTTGTATCTAAAGAAAAATAAGAGGTATGAGTTTGAATACCCCAATTGAATCTGACCCAAAGGTCCTTGGGGCGTAATTTATTGAAAAAATTGTGCATGGGTGCTTGTAATCGAGAGGGATACTCAGGAACAGGACCGTGGATATACGAAATGGGTCTGTTATGGCTATGACTGGGATCAAACCCGGCAGGAAACCCGGTCACATTTGCACGGAGAATATATTCGGCGTCAGCATCAGTGGGGTCGTCTTTAAGTAAGATCAAAAAGTCCTCTTCTATAAGATAGGCGAGGTAATCCACCAATTGTTGATGAGTACATTTGTTTGAATTTAGGGGGAAGAAATCACCGGTGATTTTATTTTCCACCATTTGCAGCTGGACAGGGACAAAGTACTGAGGATATTTCTTCATTAGAAATCCCATGGTAAGATCATAAAACTCAAACACTGCCTTTTCAGTCCTGGGGTCTTGATGGGCCAATGTGATCCTATCATGGTATTGTTGCGAGTAATGCTTTCTAAGTTTGGTTTGTTTGACGTAAGTATCTTCAATAAGAAGCCATTCGCTCGGGGTTTTGGAAAGGTTTCTTATACCCATGGAAATGTTGAAGTTGGTTTTGTTGGCAAAGGGCCGGATCACGTATGGAGGGATGTTCCATTGCCAGTTGGCATCAACAGGCTCAATGTTGTGAGCTGCTACACATGAAATCGAAGGAGGTTTCTTGGATTTCTTGAATCGATAGTAAAACAACCAAACAATTGGTAAGAGTAGAAAGAATGGAAACATTGATGGTTGCAAATGGATATCAGGGTGTTTTTAAGTACTATTTAAAGGGATTGATAAGCGGTACTTCCTAATTGGGCATCGATGGCGGGATTGACTTATATGACACAGTGCGCTTATTATACTAGATAAGAGAGTAGTTGCACACCACGATGAATGGGTCAAATGGCTCTGGCTTTTGGCTTTTGGCTACTGGCTACTGGCTACTGGCTACTGGAGTCCTTCATATAAGAGGATGTTGCTGGTTTTGATTATTCTAACTCACCAGTGGTGAAGAGAGAGACAGGCGTTCATAGGACTTCCTCCTATGGTTAAGGACACAGAACCTGTAAAAACGGGTTCCATACTACGACAATCATCAGTGGGGTGTTTACGGAAACCAAAAGGGAACTGAATGGCGGTGTCTCCAAGCTGTACTCTATATGGAGTAATTAATTCCGTGTAGCCTGGCCTCTCGGGATAATTTACCACCTTTATATGCCTATTATTTTTGCACCCAAAATTGAACAAATGGGGTAGTACCGGTATTGGAATGTATATTCATTAAAAATTTTTAATTAGAAGTCATAACTAAATCTGCATGCATTGAAGGGAGTTTGAAAAAGTTGATTATATCAACATTAAGCTGGACCGACTGGATAATTCGATTCTTTCCACCTGGGGAAAGTTGCGAACAAGGCATCTCAATGGATATGCTTTTTCCCCAGCCAAATGAGTATCATCGATGTATAACCCACGAACTCTACCCAACATAAAATTCATTTTCTTGAGGATATCATTGGTGATGGAAACAATGGTATTGAAGGTGGGTCCCGATTCTAAGCCCTGGGCAAAATCCCAAAATCCTTCAAATTCACTGTAGGTCTCCACCACCGTAGAGGAATCTATATAAAAATAGGCATTTTCTATAATGTCATATACAGGGGTAATTGCTTGTGCCTTTTGCATCCTAGTATATGAGTTGAAGTCATGGTACTGGATAGAATCAAGAAAGGTGCATTTGTTGTAGTAGTCAATCAAACTGGATAAAAAGTTCTGTACATACTCCAACCCGTTGAAGAACATAAACAACACCTTTCCAGAAAACCCACGTGATACCGACCCTTTATTCACCGACTTTAAATGGCATACAAATTGGTCAAATGTGTCAAGATATGTAATATGACCATTTAAGGGGATCTCATTGTTAGAAGTCTCGTTTAGGTTAGCTAAGCCGGCTTCTATCTGTTGAATGGTGCCGTTTGACACCACAATCACTTCGTAATCACTTCTAGGAACACACACAAATTTTTGGATCATATTGGTTGGTGCCGTTTTATTGGTCTGATAACAAATGATAAGGATGGCTTCTTTTATATATACACAAACTGTAGGGCAAATTATGGTGCAGGCAACCTTCGGGCCGTCAGAACGCCGTATGGAAATTGTTGGCTGTCTATACCCCTTTACCCCACAATTCGGAAACACGGGGCTTTTAACCCAAATGAAAAAGTTCTAATATAAGTAACCATCCTAGACCATTGAAATCCAACATTAACTGGTATACTGGTATACTGGTATACAGGGTCAATACGAACCTTCAATGTCGTTCTATGGATCACAAGGTCCTTGCTAGCATTTATTCCTAGTTCTACAAGGTCCAATCCCAGTGTATTCTCGTCAATAGGGGCCGTCGCACTACTATTAGCAAAAAAAAAATTCTTTATAAAGTAATTATAGACTAGAATCGAAAGGGGGGGGGGGGACTTGTGGGACAAAACATTGGCGCGATCTGGGTTATTGTGACTGTAAGAAGATCTTCATACCCCACATTATTCATCCACGTCTTCTTCTTGAGTATGGTGTTGGTCTAGTAAACCGGTTTGTTCGGATGCAGGTTCGGATGTAGAGTCTGAGACTGGATGCGGCTCTGTGTCACTGGCTGTGGCACCGACTGTGGCCTCTTGCTCAGATGACTCTGAAACTATGGTACTGGTCTCCAACACACGATCCATATTGGACTCGGACGTTGACTGGTCATTAGTATTATTGTGGGTATTATTAGTAGTACTGTTGGTGTGATTAATATTATCACTGTAGTTGGTTTCTTCATCGATGATCTCATTTTCGTTACTGTGACCACCAGTCTGATCTCTGGATTGTCCCTCCTCCACTTCTCCATCATAGGAGGGAGGTCTATTGGGTAGAATGCTATTCAAAGTTATTCTTTCATCCACCGAATTCTCTTCACTGTAAGCATTATAGCTATATTTGTCATCTTTGGATACGTTATTATCGTGGACTTCCCAGAAATCAGGAGGGAAATCTGACTCTCGTTCACTCAATTCATCTTCATCAATCTCTGATCTCTCTAATAAAATGTCACTATTAAATTTATTATATGCTGGAGGTGCAGGTCCAGTGCCTTCTCTAGGAGCAAACCCCCATTTTTTGACGTTTCCTTCAACAAAAACATAAGCTGCTTGGCCAAGATTTACATGGACAGAACACAAATTATTGGCGCCAATAATAGGATATAATTGACCATCACCTCCGGGTTTGAAATTCTTGATATGGCCCCCCACTTTGAACTCGTTGACTTTTTTACCATTACGGGTGAAAAACACAGTCCCGCTTCTGGTTCTATAACCTAAACCTATAACATCACCTTCCACAAACTTTGGGAAAGGTGGTTCATTGGTAAATTTAAATGGTTGGTTGTGCCTTCTATACCCAGTAGAATCGTAGCTGATTGAGTGTGCGTGTCTTCCTGGAAGCCTGAACCAGGGATAAGGTTTTATACCAAACCCAATCGAAATGATGGTGTTTTCAGGGTCTTGAAATGAATAGATTTTGGTTTCAAAGTAATACACATCATTTTTGGCAGAAATGGGAAGGTTGGTGGAGGCGCAACATTCGAAGTCCTTGAAAAAATTGAGTTCATACTTATTTAAAATCATGAGGTCGTTGTTGGTTAACATGGGATCTTTTTGGAACTCGTAGGCTGGCATGCCTTTCTCCTGAATCATCAAATTCTGCGACAAGGTTAGTTCGCCTCGTAAAAATGGATTCTGAGCAAGATAATCCTTGCTTTGGAAAAATAATTCTTGTTCGTCAGAATCAAGTTCTAAATATGCTTGGTTCTCTTCTTCTCGTATCATCTCATCTTCAGACATCTTGATTCTACGGCGTATCACACACCATAACAACACGGTCACCAACACCATAAAGATTCCCAAGGAGCTGATGAACACCATCACAAACACGGTGTCTCCTTGGTCATCTAAGGGCATTTCTTCACCAACCCCAAGATGGACTTGAAGATTAAGATCTTTGTGTGACGTGATGGGGAAAGCCATGATGCTCCGTATAAGAGCTAGCACTATCAACAGAGACTTCATGGTCTAGACTGTGTTGAAGGCCGGTACTTTTTCTCGACAATAGGACAGTGGCAAATGTGAATAATTAGACAAATATCAATGGTGCTGGTTCTGTAAATTGTTATCATCCTTTTTAATGGGGCGCAACCGTCACGTGAATGGGTATTCCGGACCAACCTGGCGATAACTAGCAAAAATCGGTGAGAGTGGGAAGAGCAGATCCCACCATTTGATCGTGTGAAGACCAATGATCCCTAGTTTGGCGTTGGTGTCATCCATCACCAGCCTAACAGTGACTGTTCACCATACAACCACCGTTTCCGGGATCGGGAGTGGGAGACATGTGCACGTGATCATACTGGGGGTCGCCTCTGTATATATACAGCCAGCATCCTTCACAATATTAAGGGTGGTGAGTTCAGACGACGGTGTAGCGTGCCTTTGTCGTCTAGCGGGGTCCCACCAATAGTAAACGAATGTTCTTGACACAATTGCACCGCTTTGTCGGTATAGATCTTTGAACAATTACTTTTGTGTTCGGTATCCATTACAACTAGCCAGCCCTTCAACAATAAAGACCAGACCACCAGAAGCGAGTAAAAAATATGGTGAAAAATTGGTGCCAAAATTGGTGTCATATTGATGTAAAACTGGTGCAAAACTACTGAAAAATTCGCTTATCGTGTGATGAGGGTTGAGGGTGCATTTGTGACGATTGCGGTTATCATGGCGATGAACCTATGGTGTTTAATCGGGTGTTTTTTTTTTGGGCAGGTGACCAGCCTTCCTATGTAACAGCTGCAAATTGTGAAAAAGAATATATATAATGGCCGAACCACCAAAGATGAAGACGATTCGATACTTCCCATTGGTGATACAGGAGCTATACTGTATTATTGTGCTTGTTTTGTCATACCACATACCATAGATAGCCATACCCTATACCCGTTGGCTCATCTAGATACTTTGCATAGTGATAGAAATCAATGAAATTACTTCTGTTGGTTCCCCTTTTGTCGGTGGTCGCTGCTAATTGCAACCCTCTAAAGTCCACATCGTGTCCATCGGATCCAGCATTGGCCACTTCATTCAAGGAAAATTTCAATTCGTCCAATTCTCCTTACTTCTCGGTCCTAAGCAATGAAGGTAATGTTTCTTATGGACAAGATGGCATTTCATTAACTATTAAAAATAAACTAGATAATCCCACCATCAAATCGAACTTTTATATCATGTTTGGTAAAGTCGAGGTGGTCATGAAAGCTGCTCAAGGTAAAGGTATAGTGTCATCCTTTTATCTTCAATCAGACACGTTGGATGAAATCGATATCGAATTATTTGGAGGTGATCCTTATGAATTCGAATCCAATTATTTCGTCAAAGGTGATACTTCGTCATATAACAGAGGTGGATACCATCCTGTGTCTCCTAACCCGTTGGAAGCTTTCCATACATATACTCTTGACTGGACTCAAGACTCTTTGATTTGGTCTTTGGATGGAAAGCCCGTTAGAATCCTTGAAAGTGATAGTCCTCAAGGGTACCCCCAAACTCCAATGCAAATCATTGCTGGTGTCTGGGCTGGTGGTGATCCTTCAAATGCTCAAGGTACAATTGCTTGGGCAGGAGGCCCCACCGATTATTCACAGGCACCTTTCACCATGAATATTAAATCGATTTTCGTATCAGATTATTCTTCTGGTAAGTCTTATTCGTACGAAAATCAAAGTGGCAATTGGACTTCCATTGATTCTGATGGTGGTGAGATTAACGGTAGAATCCAAGATGCCAAACAAGATTATCAAAGAATTCAATCGGGAGGCTCTGTTGATGATGGTGATTTCAGTCGTGTTTCTGGCACCGGAAATACACCAACATTACTAGCAACAGCTGGTCCAACCTCTACACTTTCAAATGGTGGCCACTCTCCATATCCCACATTGACTTTTGGTAACATTGTCATTGACCCAAGTCTTCAATCCACCCTTACTGAAGACGGGATCTCGCATGCTTCATCATCTAGTCATAGAAGTCAAGGTTCTTCATATCCTATTGTTTTCATTCGTACTGCTGACAATGGTACTGCTCATTCTGGCTCAAAGCCCACCCGAGCTGCTACGACTTTAGGTACATATCAATCGGTTCCATCTTTTTTGAATTATCCAATCACTGGAGAGGCTTCCGATTATTCTTCATTCGCCAACCCTACTCAGACATTTGCAAAGTCAAGTAAAAATGGAGAGGTAAAGGTGGCTAGTGGTCACTTTTTCACTGCCTTGGCGTTAATAGTTTCAGTTTTATTGTCCTAGACAGGTCTATTTCCAAAAGAGGTTTCCTAAGCATACCGACAGTCATGAATATATAGTTCAACTGAATTTGATTTGTCGATACTTAGACATGATGATACTATTCTATTTCAATATTCATTACCGGATTCGGACCTATTTATTATATTATTTCATCGTCTCCGTTTCAATTTTTTGGCTTATCTCCAATGCCGTTTGCATTTCCTTACTTCATTTCTAATAATATAAATTTGCATTTCTTTTAATTGGTGTAGACTAACCTCTAACCTGAAGCATATGCTGGTCTGAAGAATTTCACCCAAAATAGACTACAGTTGAAAGAGACTTCTGTTAAAAATGCCTTTCCTACCTGTTTAGAAATACAATTGATGAATAGACTATATTCCTGCCAGATAGATATCATGTATTCCCGTGATATATGTTAGAGGCTCGCTGTGTTCTTCTTTTATAATTAAGCAACTTTAACTCATTTTGAAAGATCGCCATTGGCTGATTGGTATTTTACTATAATAAAAAGTTACGCCAACAATTTAAATGTATCACATATCAATAATCTAGCGTGGTCAAAAACAATTGGATCTATTGGATCTTTAAGAATAATCTAATAATTACGTGCTAGTCCGTTTTATTCTATACTAGCTTGATAATTCTGATCCAACGTTGGTTAAACATATTGAATTATCACTTGAGCTCTATCAACTTTGGTTCTATAGAATCTTCCTTTTCGTAATTGGGTTGGACGAAGAGTTCATATATATCCACTTCTTTATTTTGACCGAGTCTATAAATCAGATCTCTTGCCTTTCTCCTTATAGTATATTCAGAGTTGGTATCCACAAATATCGCTCTAGAAGCCGCTGTTAAATTAATAGGGACATTGCAAGATATATATGGGCACAATAATACCATGGATCCATTTGCCTTGTTAAAATTGTTCAATACTTCGATTTTTTGAATGGCAGTAAGCTCTTCATGGAAGAAATCAGTGGAATGACCACTCTTCTCTAATACACCCTGAAATCTTTCCAAGAAATTTGGAAACAGGGAAAAAACAACAGTTTTACGCTCTTGTTCTTCACTTAAAATTTGTAGAACTTTTTCGGATTTTGAGCCCAAGGATAATCTTTCTGATTCAGAGATGGAATTTTCGGTTATGAAATCGATTATATCTTTCAACTCCTCTAAATCCTTTAATAAGGTCCAGCTAGTCCACATTCGATTCCTTATTAAGTCAAGAATTTCCTTGTTTTTTTCTGTGGAAGGAATTCTCATCCATATATTTTTGTTAATCTGCTTTTCTGTCAGGTTTTCGCAGACTTCATTTACATGTGTATGTAACACAGGTAAGATTATTGCTTCACCGATCATCAATTGTGCCTTAGTTCTTCTCAAAGTCATCGGTCTAATTATGGGCATTAATTCGTCGTAGATGGTTGATTCAGGAGTCTTCTTTGAAAGTAGATGGTCCCAAAACTTTTCTTCCGTTTTGATTCCAAAGAATTCTAAATAGGACCATACGTCTTTCAAACTGTCCAGAAAAAGATTAGACGATACTCCCCATTTATGCTCTCCCCTTAGATTTATGATGGCTCTTGAACTGAAGGAATTAAGTTTTCTCATAGGTTCAATATCGTCAATGATAATCCTCCACCAATCTCTTCGGTACATTACTGAGTTGAACTTATCAACCTCAATTATCATTGTATTTTGAGAGACTATGATCACATCGTAATCCTTAAATTTTTTTTCAAGAGACTCTCTATATTTCCCAGTATAAACCAAAACCTTCAATCCAGGTGCTCGTGTAATTAGTTCATGTACCCATTGATCAACTGATACAAAAGGACAAACAATTAGGTTCATTCTATCCTTCCTATCTTGTGGTGCAGGGCTCGCTAGCATTAAAGCGATCATTTGGATGGATTTTCCAAGGTGGGGGTCATCATATAACAAGCCACCTCTTACTTGAGGAGAATCCAAAGATTCTCTTCCAAGACAGAATGCTAACCCCTGTATTTGGAACGGTAACAAAACGGTTTTTAACCCATTGATCTTGTAATCTTCCAATGTTAGCTCCAATGAGCGATTTATTCTTTGACTGTTTTCAACAACACGTTCAAGATCCTCTTTGATTTCGATCCAGCTTCGAAGTGAAATATCAGGCTGCTTCAGCGAAGCAGATGTATCTGTTTCGTCCGGTAATCTGAGCTTGATAAAACTATGTGTGAGATAGTCCATGTCTCCAAGAGGTAAGTCCTCAACAGACTCTCTTGTCCTGCCCCGTATCCTTTCCTTTAAAATCCTGTCACCAATAGCGATGATCGATGCTGGACTCAATTGATCTTCTGATATGTCTTCAGAAAGCTTCCAATTTGACAATGCCTCTGCACACATTGCCAGTCTTAGTTTGTGTGATGGTGAAAGGGGGAACCTTCGGTTGTTCTTTGGTATCACAGACTCAACGAGTTCATCATGTTGGTCAATTAGCCATGACATCGTTGCTCTGTATCATTGAATTGAAATTGAATGTGGTCAATGAGTGTGTATCCCTAAAATGAAATCAAAACTAGGAAATCTTGTTTAAAAAAAAATTAAGGACGACCTCGGTGAGGGTCGAACTCACGATCTTGAGATTAACAGTCTCACGCCTTAACCAACTTGGCCACGAAGTCCTTTCTTGTTGACAGAAAAACGCATTACCGATCACAAAGCAAAGCATTTACAATCCTATGGTTATACTGATCACAATGTTGCATGATTAGATCAGTGAAGAGTTGGTCACAACAACTAGAATGTTCCCCGTATCTCGAGAAATATTTTTTTGATATCATGTATGATCACGAGGTACTCAAAATAATACGTTGTGGACTGTTGTAAAGTACATCGGAGAACATGTTACAGGTGAACTATTTCCACAGAGCAACTCAGATTTTTATGTGTGGACAAAAATATACTGCTAGTGGCAGAGAACCATACATGACCATAGCAATTTGGCTGTGATTTTGCCCCCGACTTTCATGGATGTTGTGCAATGGGTAACAGTCAATCACCAAAGACACGTGATTTTGACAGGTGGTTAACCACTAGATTACTATTTTAGTAGATTGTTATACTTCTAATTGTAATACTTCTGCGTTGATTATCATTATACCCCTAGAATTTGCTCCCTCAACTCATATAGAGGTAACCTTAGTAATGTGTTTGTAGGGTGTATCACCATGCGTCTTCGCCGATCTTTTTCTAGCATGATTCTACGATCCTGACAGTACATTTTGCACCCACAATTGAAACAAAAAATAGAATGTATGTGGTTAGTTCATGATAATCAAGAGATGATGATACGGTGTATGGACGTAAACCCTTTGAAAATTCATGTTGAATTTGACGAATTCCTAACATGTTCAAAATTGAAAATTGAAAAAAAGAAAAATAATAATAATAATAATAAAAAAACTAAAAAATAGATGGTAAAGCTCTAGGGTTTATGGTATAACTGGATACGATAACCTAGTCTCAACAGCAGTTCAACAGTTACAATAATCGGGATTCATGTGCCACTTGTCCTTGGTTGCTTTTACATTGTGGGTCAAAGCTACAAACAATCAACAATCATGTTGACTCATTATATCTATACTAACTGATAAGTTGAGCCACGCGTAATTTAAACCCTCCGACATCGTAAAAAGAGGGCCCCCCGAATTTGCAATTGAATTGCACACCTCGGAAAAGCCCAAGCCACAATAATGTCAATTATAGGCTGAAGTTCACCATGCCACAACCCATTCGCTCAACAACTTAGGGGGACCTGGCAGCAATGAAAATCCTTGTGATTGATGGGTCCTACAAATTAGTAATCCTCGCAATTTAAACCGCATGTAACCTGTAAATGAGCCCCATTGGATCTGGTAAGTAAGCCGTACCCTGGACACGGGTTTAAGACGGAATTGCCGTTTCTGCCCATGTGCAGGAGCGGTTTAAGACGGAAACCACTGGTGTTACAGTCTTTTCTAAAATACTTCAAACCGAGCACCGGAATTGTTTGTACCCCCGGAACAAATTAGTTCATAATAGTGACCGGAATTATTCGTGATAAGGCCCCGCCTATT